>CCAG010022869.1:0-52751 GCA_001077435.1 Glossina morsitans morsitans
CGGCTCCTAATATCCTAAGAAACTGCCTAGTTTTCACTTCTTAAATGTCATTCCAATCGAAGTTATATACGTTGACCTTGCAGAAGGGCTTATTTATCCTGTAAGTTCTGCAGGATCAAAATTTATTTATTTAGAAAACAAAAATGACAGAGACTATGTATTTGGATTAATCCGAAGTTTTCATATTGAAGACATGGGTATTATTCTCAACAGAAAACTCTTACGTTTCACTTAATCAGAAAGTCTAAAAATCCGTCCGAGCAACGATGAAATTTCAATTTTCTAATGTTGAGAATTCAAAGCAGACTAATCTCTCTTAACTTGAAGGGCCTATAGGCACTGGTGAAGTTTGGAGTCTCTTTCTTCGTTTAGTTGGTAAAGTGAAAATTGCATTTTTTTGCGAGATAACTTTTTAGTCTTCTAGGAATTGTGATCGATCATGTTTAGAAATCAATCTTTCGCATTTCTGATCAGCTAAGAAAAAGTAATTATCTATAGTCCTACATTTAGGTGAAAAGCTTAATGACAACTTCTTAACCTCAACAAACGCAGGCACATGCTCGGAATCTAACGCCGATTAAGAAAATGGAAAATAGTGTGTTCGTAAGAAGTCTCGTTGTTACCAATAGAACAAAAATGTTAGTATGCCTTCGAATGCTGGATATTGTGAAAATGAAAAAACAAATCGTCACGGTCGAGTTCTTTTAAAACAACAACGTTTTTAAAAAAAAAAAAATAAATAAATAAAATAAAAACAAATTCAAAAACAATACACACAAAATTTACATATACTCTCCTGGTCATAAATGTAAATTTATACGTGTATGTGTAGATTATATATGGATTTGTACATAAGCTTTAATATACAACATGCAAAAACTAATAAATGACAAAAAAAGTGCAACAACAAATTAAATGATAGGTAAATCAAATGCAATTTTATTCGATTCATATGTATTTGAGTACATGGACATATGTATGTATGTATACGATGATGAACATGGAAACAGAAAAACATTAAAAGTATTTTTCATTTTAATAAACACATTCTTTTACACATCACAAACAAGAAGCTGTGTAGGTGTGTACTGAAATTTATTATTCGATTGACATTGGAAAAGAATACGAATCAGAGGACTCGATATTACAAAGAGAATAAATTCGAATTCTCTGAGTTTTAAAGATAATTTATTTATTTATTTTTTTTCCTAATTTCTCATTCTACGTAAGTAATAAATATGTTAACCCAATCTTACATTGTACACTTACTTGTAGACTATTAAAGAAAGTTTATAAATGAATTTTGACTTCTTTTTGTATTCACTTTAAGCTTTTTTTCCACACCACACCTTCTACAGCACATGTGATGCAAGGATATATTAAATTTGTGTAGGTAAGCCGCTCAGTCCCGAAGGGCTTGAGATGGACGCACTTTACATTATATCTATCCAGTCACAGCGACTTTCTGATTTGATGTAGGCATGTCTGGCCGTCTGCCCGTCTTGTTTTGTTTCATCGAACTTACAGGCCACAATTTTTTTAATAATTTTAATGAAATTTGGTACAACTTTCTTTCTTTCGACCACTTCCCATATAAGATCTTATTTTGAAAAGTCATTACATAATGGTGAGGTATGTTTCCACTTGTTTTTTCTTTTACCTAGAGAAAAGTCGCTTGTAAGCGAAAAACTCCAACGTGCGCTTTTTGAATAGCAGCAAAAATAATATGTACGTACGTGCGTTTTGTAAGATTCACAGACGGAGGTTTGTATACATAAGCACGAAACAACATACACACACACACACACACATACATACATACATACATACATGCATAGATAAATACATATATATATTTATTATCGTGTATATGTATATGTATATATCCATACGACCAAATTACATGTTCATGCATATGCATATGCAGTATGTATAGTTACGTGGATATATAAATAAATATTATCCCGTCAGTTGTATTATATGCCTGTGAATAAAAAATGTTCTGAAAGAGAGTTATAAACTCAAGACCTAAGCTACTATAAGGCTAACTACTACTGATCACATATACAACTATGCCGCCGTCTCTATTATCGTTTTATGATTTTTAAAGCATACGCGCATGTAATTAATTTTAAAAACATTGCGGTTTCGAATATGAAATTGCAATGACTTCAATTTTTTCTATTAATTAAAATTAATTAAAGATTAATAGTTTTTTTTTTTATATAAATATAAATGTGCAAAGGTATATAAATATATTTACATATATGTACGTTATTCATATGATGTCTATATAAATATAAATTCTATTGAATTTTATGGGTTTTGCGTGCAAATATCTTAGATATACTAGCCTAGATATGCTTTCAACCAAAACAGCCAAAGACCCTGGATGGATAAATAACAAAATTAAAAAATATATAATAAAAAAATAAAGTAAATAATGAAAAAAAATACCAGCCAACCGTCCAGCAAGAACAACAACATCAATGATTTATATACATTGTTTTTTTGTTTTCTTTTTTTTTTTAAACTAACCAAATAAAATTCTATATATGTTTAGATGTGCGTATATGTTTACATATACATAAGTAATTAAGTATAGGTTACCTCTTCTTCATATCAATGATGATAATGATGACGACATAAAACATGATTACTACGATGTTGTTAATGATAATAATGCTGACGTTGTTGGTACAAAAGGTGATGAATACGAACGAAACGAAAAATGAATACATTATGAAACAATACAATATATTGCGGGTCTTCACTACCTCTCTGTATGTGTATATATATATAGGAGTTGATAAACATATGATTCGTGCGTGTGTGTGTGTGTGTGTGTATGTGTTTTCGAGTTGTTAAAAACTTTTGTTAAAATCCATTTCAATTCAATATTTTATTCGTTTTGTTCGTTCGTATGTTAAAAATGCTTTGAACTGAAACTGTATTTCAGATGTATACACGATCTACATTTTATTTATTTATTTTTTTTTTTCATATGTATTCGGTTTGTTTTTCGATGATTCTTACAAGTTATGCAATTAAAACACACTAACAACAACAACATCAGCACCAACACCAACAGTAAGAAATTTTGTTGTAAAAAAGCGTTAAGCGTTGTGCTTTTATACAGATTTTTATTTTCCATTATTGTTGTTGTTATTGTATCGCTTATTGTTGCCGTTTTGGTTTATTATTGTTATTGTTGTCTGCGAATAACCTCAAGACAAACTGAATACCGAACATTAAAAGACCTGAAAATGTGAAAATGATGAAACACCATTTTCGACTTTTTACGCTTGGTTGGCGTTAAAATTAAAACGAATTCTCGTATATTTTGCTTTTGATTTGTTTTTCGTCTTTGGAAAATTTAACATTCAATTTGATCATGACACTGTTCGTAAAATTTATAATGAAAGCTTAACTTTTGTTAACTGCCTTGCCTAGGAGAGAGAATATTTTTTTTTTCAAGAAATACGATCTTAATACAAAAGTGATCTCGGCCCTTATTCAAAACTTAGAGTTGAAAATAAGTGAAATATAAATTCATCATAGGATAAAACTTTCACATTACTTTTGACTGCAATTCATTTCAATGAAAGCCATGCAATTTGTGTTCCCTTTAGCTCAATTCTTTTCAATAAAAGCTCCTTGCAGATCAACTCAATTCAAATCAGTGTTCCTTTCAATTTAATTGAATTCCACTCAACAAAATGTAAATTTAATTCTCGATTCAACTCAACCCAATTCAGTTTATATTAAATCGTTTGATGTGACTGCCTGCGAGGATAGGGCGCAGACCGCGTTCAGACTGAAGAAACAAATTCAAAATGGATTAGTATTCAAATATTTATGCCGAAAAAAAGGTGAATAACAACAAAGGTCGGGAGTTTGCCTGTCACCATCGTTGTAAATGAATTTGCATAAACACTGCAGTAAAAGGAAAACGTGAAAAAAGGAGTTGATGCTCGATGCTATTGGATATTAACAGTAAAGCGAGAGGAACTTGTGGGCATGGTAATAATATGTATGCTTTTCTTCTTAAAGATCAATTGCAGATGAGGACGAGACATACCCCAAATATATGTAATAGTCTCCAGGTTTCCGATTTTTAGTAATTTTTTATTTTTAGCCACACAACCGCAAGCAAGAAAAGAGGATTTAAGAAAAAAAATGTGTACATTTGTAAAAGAGAGGGTCGACTAACCAGCTTATTAACTGGTAACGATTGCAAGTACGAAATATGTTCATATGTTGACGCTTTTTAATTACATTTTAGGAATGCATGTGCATTCTTATTAACGCCTAGAGATAGACTTTCCACCACTCATTCAATAAATGCAAAAGCATGCAAAAAAACTTAAGAAGACATGCAGTTTCGTACAACCCTTGGAATACCACAAAATCAACATCACGAACAGTACTTACTGTAAATCATTGTTTAACTCTCTTCTACTTTTTTGTGTTATAGCGCACTGGCGTTTTATGTGATTTGGTAGGGACGTGAAATTCCACTTAGATGTATAAGACTATAATTTTTGAAAGGCTCGATTAGATTACACTCTTACAACACTTTACACCACGATTTTTGCAATTTTCTTATGGACCAATCCTATCTATCCTATCCATCATGCTTCTAGGGTATAAGTTCAACACTCGTGTGGATTGACGTTTGAGTTTAAAATCAAGATGCACAAGCCCGCATAGATGGTTGCGTTTAAGTAAGTTATATAATTATAATATAATAGAATTAACAGACTTAAGCAAATACCCTCGTAAGCTCCGATACACACGCATACTTAATAAGTACGCACACTTAATAACATTAATGCTGTTTGTTGTTGTTATTTTTCTTCAGTGTATAATTAAATTTACATATTATTGATAGCGAACTATTAACAAGACAGCAAGTATACATACATATTGACATATGTACATTCACTGCTTTATGTGTATGTTTGCATGAAATGATGTCATACAAAATGGGGGACAATTGTGTGTGAATTTGATTTTCATAATTTTGATATTAAATGTAAAATTTTGTATTGAATTATTTAAATATGCAGTCGCTTTCAATACGCAGAAGAACTACTTGAACTACATTAAGTTAAATTAATGAAGAGCTGGATAAAAAAAAGGGGTTAACATTGATACAATCCAGGTGTTCATGGATAATTTGCATTTTTTGTTCATTCAAGAAATGTAATAAAATGCAATTTTTATTAAATCCATGATAAGTTATCGATAAAATTTAACGATTAAAACCGAATTAAGGCGTCACGTGATTGCATTAACTAAAATTCTTAATATATAATGATTTTTAATAGAATTGTAATGTTGCGACGCGGTTTACACATCTGTAATTTTCCTAAGTATTAGTTAGATAAGTAAGTAAGTTCATGTCCAACAAACTGCGTACGTTTTTGTGACTTTCATTTTTCTAAACTACAATTAATATTTTAATGCGTGCGCTACTGAACGATGCTAAAAATGGACACAATTTAGTTGTAATCAGACAGACAATTTCGAATAATTAAGAGAGCTATGTATGCTATTCGGAGACAAAGGATAAATGAAAATAAATAAATAGATCGAAGGAAGGACGCGTGGATCAGCAACTTAATGCTCCCAACACTAAGAACTCATGAGCCCAACAAGGTCAGTTATTTAAGGAAAACGAACGTCAGGGGTAACTCAGTTAGGTAATAGTAATGTGGAGTAACTTGTCAATAAACTGGTCAAATCTGCAACCCAGCCATGCGGATGGAAACAAGTAAAAAGCGAAAATAAATTATCTCAAAGAGATGATGGGCTTTGTGTTGAACACAGGATTGTCTCCTTGATCTATGGTAAATAACGTGAAAGAAATATTTCGGAAAAACCAACTTCACCAAGGCATGGTGAATCTTTGCATCTTTGAATCTTAAGCAAAAATGTATACAAATTATCGAATTTTTGATTCCACGCTTCTGTGCGTTAAGCAAGCCCCTATGACAATCTTAACGTATCCTTTGCGATTAGTAAAAGAATGGAATTTCTCTGGCATTCAATATATATAAACATTTTGCTGAAACTGACTATGGCGCCATCGCTCAGCCACTTTCGATGCAGACACCATTGGTGAATTAGACTTGCTACTCTATCCAATGGATGCTAAGCACAAAAACAAAATAATGCAACGTTCACACAATAAGCATAGAAATGCAAAAAATATTTTTATATATATGCCTGTAAATATTGTATATATATATATATGAAAATTTTATATAAATGCCATAATTTTTTTGTATATATAAATATTGAAATGTTAACACACAGTGGAGTTGAAAATTAATTTCCGTTTCAATGATGATAACGTAAATAAAATCAGCTAAAAGCAAATTAAATTAATTGTTTATCTAAATAAAATCTCTAGGCAAAGACAGAAATGGCGATAAACATTTAACCTGTGGCACTTGGGCACTGTTCAAAATTAATACTAAGCAGAAAAGCAAAATAATATAAATTAAGAAAAGTTATGCACGCCTCAAAACGAATCTTGGATATCGAACACTTGGAGGTAGCGCGTAAAAGCCGCAAAGCTTTTCCTTCAATAGATGCGCGAATTGACGAACAGCGCCTATCTGTCTTCATTACTACACCCTCACATCCATCTGCTTCACCGTTTATCCATTCATCTTCCTGCCTTTGTGCCTGTCATGATTTCGAAAATTGGAATATAAAGCACAAAGAAGCTTGACACGTGCACGCTTTTAGTTGACGACAACTGACGTAGTTATGAAATCAAACTCATCTGCTCACAATCACGCACTTAATAAAAGGGAAAAAGCTTACAATCCCTAGTACATATTAGCCTACCATTCAGCTCAAAGGTTTACGGGCTTAGATAAAGCCCGATAAACGGCAAGAAAATAACATTGACCAGCCTACAAACGCGCTTACAATAAACGAGATATTACAAATTGTAAGGACGTAGAGTTAGAGACCTTGTAAAAGTATTTCCTAGAATTAAACGGTCTTGACCAACACAAGTTGCCCTGCATTGAGTAAAATATATATGGAGTCCTTAAGTGAGGTATCGTCGTAGAAATTTTCGTACGTCTATATATTGAATACGTGCCTCTAATTTCAGCTTCCTGTCCAGATTTTGCGCTTCCTCACATTTAAAACTTTTGCAAATCAGAAAATTTTCAAAAACAGATCGACAGACAGATTGTAGTGAATACAACGAAATAGACTCAGACTCCATCACAGAGTAGGAGAGAATATATAAACATTTTACAAGATCTGTGATGAAAATATTTTTGTCTATTCGAAGTGGCTGTGTGTTAGGTCCGTTCCAATCCTCATTAATGGTTATAAACAATACAAAATATTTTGGTGCCTATTTGTCCATGCCACTCACTCATTATGAAATGTTAAGTTGGTTGATAAAGCGAAATTTTTATATTTTGTCTTTTGATTCTTACGGAAATATATTAGGGAATGAATTACATCCATTTCAGGGTCGGAACTTTTAATTGAGTATTACAGTAAAAGTAGAATATAGGAATACAGGCTTCAGATTGTTTGGCAATGTCTTCCATAACTGTGTGAAATTTCACCCACAAGCGCACAGATGTAAGCTGACTTCAAGTAAACGATAAATTTATTTTTTGCATATCGCTTGCAGTCACACAAGGCATCGGATTTGTATATAATAACACAAAAGCGTCAATGCATTACAATAATCGCTGCGGAAATGAATGTTTAATAAAAACAACATCTGCAATAACTGGTAGTTTAAAAATTTATCTAAATTCGGTTAATTTTTAAATATAATAAAAGAAAAGTTATTTTTAATTTAACGGATATATGGCCAAAAGAAATTTTTTTGTCTTCGGGGCTCATTTGCATACTTGAGTATATATATATATATATATGTATATATTTTTGAAGGGTACTTGCAAGAGAAGTTATTATTTAAATCACACACACTTTTAATAATGTTTCCACTAATTGTCTGAAGTCGTAAAAAACTTTGTATTTTTTTAAAAATTAATAATAAAAAAAAAAAAAAAAAAAATTGAATAAATAAAAAATATTTAAAATGCATTGAATGTTTTTTCAGCTCCAGGCGCGTGTATGATAAGCTTTAACCTTTACAATTAAATATCCCTCGATTTCCGTTTCAATTTTAATACCGCACGCGTTGAGGTCTTTTGTAGCAGTTAATATTATGAATAATTATGTGTATATGTGTATGAATGGATTTCTTTGATTGAAGATTTTTTTCATTACTTACCAACACTGTGATGCACTGCATTTGCATGAAACGTTGTCTTATCACTGGTTGTTGCTGCTAATGCTGCAGGTGCATTAAAATCCGTTGGTGGCACTAAACGATTATTATTGTTATTAGTATTACTTGTTGTCGTTGTTGTTGTAGTACTGCTAGAATTACTATTATTGTTAATATTATTATTGCTATAGCCAACTTGATGATCTGATCCACAAATTGACCCGCTTGTAGCCGCTTCATATGTGTTAACGGTATTTACAAAATCTTCGACCGGTTTCTCGCAATCTAAAAGGTGAACAACAAATTTGATTAATTATTTAGTTTGTTTAGGGAGAGAAAGAGAGAGAGAGAGAGAGAGACAGCGGGAGTAAAATCAAATAAAAATCACATAAGAAAAAGTAAGATTCGCTGAATTCCTGAAATCGACTTTAGCAACAACTTATTGCTTTGAAGAGGGTAAAATAAATTTTGAGAAATAATGAAACGTTTGCGTTTTTTGTTTTAACTACTTGACAAGACACTTTACTTTTGACCAAGTTTCGCTTTCCTAACTCAATTTTTAAGTTAAGAGATCATTGCAAAAGAAAACGTCAGATATATGCAACGGACGGATGGACATGCACGCTTCCATCCATTCAGAATTTTACGTTGGATAGAGAGGATATTTATGCTTTGATTCGTATTTCGCGGAGCTTCTCCTTCTGGGGCTTGACGAGTGGTAAGGATCCCCTCCACTCATATGGCGATTGTTTCACTCTTTGGACAACGCGACTTATCGTTTATCACATTAAAACTCTGTATCGGCGGGCACGCTAACGCTTTCATCTCAGTTAACCACATAAAGCTACAGTCCCCGTTTATTACAAGCGACATACTTGATAATTGGAGTGCAATCTAATTAAATGTTTTGTCTTCTAACTCGATTTAGTGCTGTCTCGCTGTACCCTCATCTTCTTAGGTGTTCTCTGTTGTAATTCTCAAAATTGAGCGAATTAAAATTCGATTAAGATAATCTGCACTAGGAGGAAAAATTACCATCATTACCATTTTTATCAGTTTCATCAGTCCCTCCCTTTACTCACTGTTGCCAAATGAATCTCGGCCCGTTCATTCTAAACTCTCAAAATCGGAGTGCGTTGCTTATCAATATATTATATTAGTGGAAATATTTAGCGAAGTCACGGCTGTAATTGAGCTCGATGTTTTTTGAAGGGGTTTTAAGAGCGTAATAAATGTCTGTCTGACTTTCTACACTAAGAGACTTTATAGGCAGTTAAAAACTGTGTTCCAGTCAAATACGTAGGCTTTAACAGGTCATAATCGAATTGTTTATATTTTTCCATTACCATTTCTGCTTTCACTTTGGGCTGAGATATAGTAATCATGTTTCAGACGGGATTGATTATGAGAGGAGATGACTGATTTTTCATTTATACACGGTATTCCCTGCACGTGCTGGTCATAGTGAGAGATGCGGAATGCCTGCAGCCTGGAGGAATGTGCTCGATCTCAGTGCAGATGTGCTCAAGGTTAGCCCTTTGTCGAACGAAAACTCACAACCGGTCATTAAAGTATGGTATAAGGCACTGAAGACTTCGAAAAGCGCTTCAAAAACCGTGTAAAAAATGTTTAATACCACATGCTAAAAGCCAACTTGTGTGCGCCTAATATATAATAAAATGTAGTTTCAATCTAATCTATCACTAGCAATAATCACATGTAAAGTTACAATGACGTAACAACTATATAAGAAATCTTGACAAAATGTACGGCATAAGTAAGTGCAGTATAGGTATAGTATTGGACAGTCCGGAAAAGTTCTTGTGGTTTTTCACTAAGAAATAAAAAAACTTTTTTTTTATGCAAGGATGTTGTTTTGGATGAATAAAGGTGTTTAACAATCTCACGAATCCGTCCCAATCGATCGGCTTCAATTATAACCTTTGGTTGGTCGTTAGCATTGGTATTTGGTTTATCTGAACGCGGTAAAGCCTTCACTGAATATTTCTAAAGCGAAATTTCGCAAACCAATTCTGCAGCTGTTTTGCAAGAGTAAATCCATATGCAACATATATATTAGATCTTCCACGTCTTACTTATATATCACTACTATAACACAACCGATCTCTTTAAAAGATTTTTAAACAATAAACATAAGCCTGTTCTACATACCTGTGTATACCTTTAATCCTAATTATCTGTCTAGATACCTGAAAAATGTTATTTCAACCTGTTGTCGGGAAAAACGGCAAGAAATTTCCGGACAACCTAATAATATAAGACATAAAATAAAAATTGAGTCATCGATGAAAGGTATGAAAGGTATTAAAAACCTTGACTATCGAATATACAACAGGATTCATTTCAAGTAAGTGATCTGAAGTATTTTCTATGCATTTCTGATTTTATTAAAGATTTGCTTCTGAACTTTTCTCATGCCTCAATAACTTTTTTTTATCTCTTTCATGCTGAACAGTTATGAACCGTTTACTGATTGTGCTCCAAATTGTGCGTTTATATTAGTAAACGTTTCCTCAGCTAACAGTCATTAGTTGCTTAAAGTGGAAAATGTCCATAGCTTCATATTTTTATAATAACATTGTTAACTTCCTACTTTATCAGCGGTCTTCATAATGAAATATTCTTTAGAGTTTTGTGCTTGCCTCGTTTACTTCGTACTTTCATATTTTTCTTTATTCTCTTCTTGTTTGCCATAAAATGAATCAAGGATAGTGGTAGTGGTGTTCGAGACAAACGTTGCATGAAAAGGGTTAGGAATTGAATGTACGCTGCTTGCATCGAGATAATAGAAGTGCAACTCCACGCAAATACAGTTTCTTTTAATATAAAAAGACCAAAACTATCGAGTATAGCTACCGTTAGAAAGACACATGCACGTATACATATACGCATACATAAATACCGGTAAACGTGGAACAGATTTAAAGGTGCATTTAAACTGAGTTATTTGCGAGAGTAAAAAACAAAGCGTAAAAGACAAGTTATGCTGTTGGTCAATATAAATATAACCGACGCGAATTGAATATATGCATACATAGGTGAAGGTGTATGAGAAGCCAATACTTAGCATACGGAGCAGCACTTTCGCACACACACACACTCTTTTAACATAACATACCAATAACAATATTAACAAAAAATTGATGTTGATTTTGTTACCTCGAAGACATCCGCTTTTAAGCAGATTTTCCGTTCTATTTATCGGTTTTGAGCAAGAGGTCTTTTTCTTGTTTTTTATTACTTTTTTTTTTTTTTGTTTTTCAATGTATTAGTGAGCGTGCGTGTCTGTTCGTGTGCCATTTTCATATGAAAAAATATATTTTGTATTTATCGAAGTAATCGAATTTATTGGCCAGTGTCTGCGCTGCCAAGTCTCTAAGCGTAGACTTAATGTTGCTATTTTCAACTGTGCACCGTCGGTTAATAAAATTTATTAAGAAAATTGAAAAAAAAAGAAGAGGAAAAGTAGAAAAGAGTTGCACTCCTCTTAAGACGAATCTCGAACACCCATCATTAAGGAAAATTCTAGAGAACCTATTGTCTTCTCATTGCCAATAGGCCGGTTGAAATTATTTTTGCTTAGAAAATTTTTATGAATTTTAGTTTTCCCAGACATGAGGAACCTGCCGCATTTCATTGGCACATGTACGACTTATGAAAAGGATTGGGCTTAAAATTTTTGTCCCACGGATACTCGACACACGGTTACATCTCAAGCAAATGCATGTGCCTTACCCTTATAGGGGTAAGCGGCCGGACGAAACCTACTTACCGAACGGATCATAAGCGCTGGCGCATTCTGGATCCTACTCTACCTATGGTCTCCTTCGCGATTTGCGATGGGAGACACGATTACGGGTAGCTAGAAGAGGGAATCGACCAACAAAGAGACATATAAACGAAAGGGCACACGCGCGTGGAAATAGTCCTGGGAAGGAATAGTCAAGCGAACGTGGATAGATAAACGAATATACAGATAGGCGAGGGAATAGAGAAACAGGCAGAAAAGCGGGTAATTGAACAAGCCAATAATCGTAAAAACCTATATAATAACGTAGGCAGAGGTCGGCAGATGGACACATAAACATTCGAATTCAGTAAGCTGCGAGCGACGGAGTATACTTCTGATTTTGTTTTTCCGATGTTGTTTCAATTGGTCGCATTTGCGTCGGCAGAGTATTTCCATTTTCAGCGTACCCTGTAATTGAATCAATTATGAGAATGCCGGGACAGACTATTTACCACATTTTTGATTTCAAAAGTAAAAAGACGAACAAATAAACAGGCAGATAAGAGCATGGGTGGATGCGATCGCAGATGAAGAAACGGACGAAAGAGTTGACAAAGAAGACAAACAGATGGTCACCTGACCGATAAACGAATGGATAAACGTTTACGTAGGCGTATACCTGTAGAATATAACATCTATACCTGTGATGAACGGAGCCACGAATGTTTATAGAATGAAATGCAATTGAGAACTTTCGCCCAGCGAACAAGACAATTGTTAGGGAGCCAATATCGAATTAGAGTACCAGAGTTGTGAGATTAGGTATGGGCCAAACTTCCCCTCGGGATAAAACGAGGCCTACTAATCATGATGCTCCTGTGAGTTAGAGGTAAGCTCAACTACCGTGATTTTCACTGTAGAACCGTGGGACTCCGTCACGCTTGAGAATACATGCGGCTATTCTTTGCGCATGCGATACCTTGCACAACGTGCCACCTTGATCTTTTAGTTCGATCTCCTTGATCTCCATACTTCGAATTATCAAGTTTTTGGACAATTGCCATTACGTGGCATAGCCTCTCTCGCATTTGGATTACACAATTTTCCCATAGATTTTCAATCTCCAACAGAAAGTATCGACCTAGCAATGCCAGACATACACTTTGCGTGCCCCCCCTCCCCTCCCCCCCTATCTATTAAAGACCTTTTTTAAATCTTGGACCTCCATAGAAGCTGGCTGCTTATTAACAAAGTCTTCAAGCAGGAGATTTCCGACTTCTGGGTTCGCGTGGTTGGCAGATTATGTAAACAGACGGATCAAGAAAGAGAGAGAAGTGGAATAAATCGTTTTGGTAGCACATAAGAAAATGTACACCGATCGCTTTAAGACATTCTAAGACTATATATAGATGGCACTTGAAGTATCTAAACTTTCTGTTTTTCGCGGTACAAACGCAGAAGTTTTTAAAGGGAACATAGATGCAAATAAACTCAAATGGATTCATTTTCATGCACTTACGACAAACGCAATTACACATCACGTTATTTATCATGAACTTTACTCACGAAGTGACAGTGTTAGTAGACCTTTGACCTTTGCTCTTTTAACATAATTTTTCTACTCTAAAGGGTGAAATTTTAGAAAATTGAATATTATTTTATTATATAAAAGCCGGACAAAAGCTGTGATGACGAAAATGATGGCGAAGCTCAATAAAGTGAATCAGGAATTAAATCAGGAAATTTATTTTCAATCAGAAAGAAGAAAAGAGGAAAATTCTATAAAAAATACAATTACAAGAAAATTGGCTCCAATTTTTACACATTGTTGGAATTTTAATGGAATTTGTTTTCCCATTTTTCCCCTTTTTGTTAAATTTCATAAGAAAATTTTAAGAAAAGAAAAAAATTTCTTCAAATGTTGGATTCTTTTTAAAATGAATCCTAGCACAAGATCAATTATTGAAAATAAAATATATTTCACAGGTATCGATGAACACAAACGCACGCAGTCACTCTCTCAACTATCTGGCAATTTATTTTATTTTTTTATTGATGGCTATGGCGCCGACATCTCTTTAATATGCTTAGTGTGTACTATTCATTACATGTTCCGTTTTCATTATGCTGTTTCATTATGCCGTGTTGTTGTATTTTAGTTGTTATTATTTTAATAACTAACTATACGAATATATTGAAATTTCTATTAATGTTACTGTTCTTGCTCTTGTTGTTGCTGTTGCTGTTGCTGTTGCTGTTACTGTTTTTCTTGTTAGTTTCAAATGTAAATGAATGCATAGATGGCAAAGTGTTTTCACAGTTAGGCAATGAATTTTGTATATTAAATTGTGTTTTGATTATATGGTATTAAGATGCACTTACCTTTTTGTAAAATGTCCAAATGTTCCCAGAGTATGTCGCCAGTGAAAGCCGGTGTAATGGCTAAAAATTTATCTTTGCCTAATTCAATCATATCACGTCCTTTCATTTTACTAAATGGCTCCAAATTCATAGAGACTAAGGAGAATTCTTTGATCGCCCAATTAAGCCAATATATGACATGTTCCTCAGTCCATTCGCGGGGATCTGCAAAGGACAAAGCATTATTTGCATTAGGGTTCAAAAATGAAAATAAAAAATTTTCTTTTGTTTTATTTTTATCGTTTTTTATAGAGTTTGAGACGAATTTTGAATACTCTCACAAGCCAGCGGCATAGATTCTTGTAAGCAATAGAAGACTCGCAAAAATCCATATCCAGCATCGTTTATTAGATACTTTATGAGGCTACGTACCACTGCCATCATTACTTATATAATGGAATGTTTAACGCTTCATGCGAGGGTTCCATTCGACTAAATCAACTTAAAATCTTATACTTATTCGGTTTGTACTTGCGAGCGATGCTTCGTGCAAGCCACAGAGTTATGACAAACACGTTTTATTTTCCATTTGCTGCTGATGGTGGTGGTGGTGGTTAGAAAAACAAAAACAACTTTATTATCATATTTAATAAAATGCTTTTAGGTTTTTTATTAACAATATTTCTACCACATTGCTCTTGGGATATTTTCCCTTTTCGTTGTTAACTTCTTGTTGGTCTTATCTTATTATGATTTAATGCGTAAGGTAGAGAATATGTGGAGTTGTTTTTGAGAACTCAATGTTTGTTGATTCTAATCTTTTTTTCTTCTTTATGACGTTTTTAATTGTTATGAAATTGTTCAAATTGTACGCGTTAGTGTGGTCCGAAAATCAGATTTTAACAATTAACCTTTATTACGCTCTAATGCTTCTCTTCTTGCAGGTGAAAAAAGTTTTTTTTAAGACAAAGATCTGAACTACTTTTACAGTCCGCGAAAATTTCGTGCAAAATTTTACATAACTAGCTTATGTAAATTAGAAATTGTAGTTTTCTATGTACTTTACGAACTTGCCTGTGGGCAGCGACCATCTGTGTTAAACTTAATGTGTGACTATCAATTAAGAACATACACGCGAGGGTTTCTATTTCAATGTGTAAGATTGCAAACTTTAGTACAAGAGAAAGCCAGACAGACAGACGGCTATTTTTGTATTTTAGTATGACCACGACATTATAAACTTCAAGCGCGCTATGATCAACAATATTGCAAACAATAACACGTACCCTTCATCTACTCATCTTTTGGTGATCGGTATGAAAACATGAAGTGAACTTCCAATCTTTGCGGGGAATTCGCGGAAAGCACGGTTTTATATTAATAGAGTGCGAAATTTTAGCCGATCCGGTACTGTCAAGGTTTTGGTGACTCTGAATCAGCTATTTATATTTTTGCTCTAAATGGGCACAAAGCAAAATGAAATATCAAAAAAGTATATCTCGTCCCTGCAAGGTGAGTGAAAGAGAATAATATCACAGTAGCAAATGAATATTTGATATTCAACCGCTAAAACGAGGAAATGGATTTCGTAGTTTGTTAAGTAGATGACTAGATAAGAACCGCGATTATCAAGTCAGTGTTTGCGGGTTCAGATCTCAGTGCAGTTGACTTCACTTTGATCATAGCTATAGCGAATGCTCAGTTAGTAAAGGCACACACGCACTAGAAACTGCGGCCACCGCCTCTCTGATGCTTTCTCGTTTTCACACCCCAAGCAATGGTAAAGTAGATTGTAACCACCAAATTATTTGGACTTAGCGAAAGCATTGAGAGCAAGATTATATTGTAATAATAAATTTCGCCTGATTACCCATTCAATTGTAAAGAAATACATTCAGCTATGCATTAATTTGCCACTAGGGTTGAGATTGAAACTCGTTGCTATTGTTCTTAATTGCATTGACAAGCCATAGGATAGACTGAATTTTACTCTTTAGCTCCAAAACAGCCAAGGTTGTGATAACTGTTAAAAGGGGTCATGACATACATTTTTAGGATAAACGTAGAATTCTAACTAATATTTTTTTTATCTTCAAACCGGTAAAGCAATAACACAGGATAGCGTTAATCAAAATTACTTTTCAAAATTCGGGAGGGAAAATGGGCAAGAAACACTTTACTAGACAAAAACGGATTAACGAGTCCCATTTTTCTTTGACTACATCGAAGGGATTATTGTTAGAAAATGTTGCGAGCGTCCATCGTATCCCTCAAGTGTAGCCGCCATTGTGACATTCCTTTGCCCCAAAGTCCGTTAAATTTTCCACGATTGAAACGTTTTTCTTCAAATGGACAAATGAAAACTGGTGCAGATGAATAGTTTAATTGGGTTAAGAAAGGAAAGTGAAATGAATTGGAGAATTACTGGACGACATCTAAGACACTTCACCAAAATATTGCGGTGCAAAAAAGTCGATGCACTTTGTTTACGAATACGCGTTCTTTTATTCATCCAATCTACGAAGTTCCTTAAATTGATACCATTTGTCCTTAATGGGTATTCAAAATCTTTAACTTTGTTCTATGTCTTACCTTTGGTTATATTGCAATTTTGCACCTCTTTCTCCCAAGACGCAAAAGAGGCCTTCAACACTTCAGCTACTTTGCGATTAGTGCCTGGCGTAAGGGGAGGTATTTGTGTGGGTACATCTAAAAATGAGAAAACAAATAAAAACCAATAAATAAAGATAAAGTTGAAGTACAAAAATTACATAAACAATTTACATTTACATTAAGTTAGTTAATAGCACTAGCAGAAGTGACACAATATTGTAAAAATGCAGCAGGAATTTGTCATTTGTGCAGATAGAAAGGCTAGCAAAATGTCGATTCAGATTTGAAAAGTTACAATATTTACATCACATGTAACGGCTCAGTCGAATGTGGGGCAAAGACGTCTATACATTAAAGGGTCATCGAAAGGTGAATGAAAATATTTAGGAAGAAGAAAATTAAGACTGGAGTCAGAATTATTGTAGGAACTAATTCTTCTACTAAATCTAACCTCTTGACGCAGGCTAATGAAAGACTGTTAAGCTCGTTTAAATCGGAACTTCAATCAAGTCTTACCGATGTTCGATTGCAGCAAAGATCGGTCTCAATCTTGGTTATTGGCAACATTGGACATCTCTGATATCGTCTCAACAGTATTTTGAAACATTTATGAAAGCTCACAGCAATATTAAAGCAATGTTGTAAACATTTATTATGAAATTGTTCGGAAGCCCAATATAAAATTAATTACCGCAAGATTCCAAGTTATTTCAGTTTTTTTTTTATTCGTCGGTTGCAATTGGAATTCATGACCCGTAAATTATGTAATGGAAAGATGAAACTGGATCTTTCCTAAATCCAGTTTAAAAAGTAGATACGATTGCTAACGATGTCACAAGAGCTACAAACAAGTAAGAAGTTGAGAATGTCTCCATATAACCCATTTTTTATTTCTTCTACATTTCATAAGGTCCAATGAACTAGAAGTACATTTCCGATAGGAGTTGTTGACAGAAATATGTCAATTACTTAAAAGTTCATATTCAGTCTACCCATATCTAGGCTTGCCCGTAGGGAGACTACGCCTACTTTTAATTTGCTATGTAGATTTCACGTTTTTTTCTTTTAAATTTTTAGACCTTATAAGTTTGTAGAACCGATGCAAGCTCAATAGCTTTAAAAAGTGTGCCTTGTGTATGCAAGCCACGAAAGACGAAATTCGCATGCCCTCTTTCTGTTTTTGAGATAGACGTTAATTATAATTATGCCCAGCTCTAATCAGGCTCTAATCAGAAGGGGAAAATACATACGCCTTTAATTAAGTGACCTTGATAAGTGTCACTATGCTTAAAAATTTGAATTAAACTCTTCATGTTGCCAAGAGTCGTCTGTGTACAATCTTGTTATAGCCTTGCGATATTGATTTATGATTTTCAATATGTAAGTGGACTTGGGACAAGTGCGTAAGTATGTACTTTCAATTTATCGCTCGTACAAAATTTGAAAAGGTTGTCTCATTTTTCACGAGCCAATTATACGGCATTTGTGCGACAAATTTCCGGCAAAGACGGCATTGGAGTTAATATAAGACTTTTTAATTTGGACTCTTATCTTTGTTTGTAACTAGAACTCAGAAAGTTCAGAACTCGGAAAGTTTTCCCTAAGCTAAAGATATGCCAAAGGCTTCTGAAAAACTGACGCGAGTAAAATAAGCAATCAGAGTGTAGCAGTAGAGGAGCAAGTAATAGAGGACATCGACTGATGCGAGAAAGGGAAGGCAACAAAAATATCATATAAATGAAATTCCATTACAGTAGTAGTCGCTTCTCTCAAATGAGCAAAAAAAAAGAGAAACTTTTTAATTACCTTTTAATTTGTTATTTGTGTTATACAGTTGTTGGATTTTCGGTAGTTTAACGTTAAATTTATGTGATGTTAAGCAGTTGTAGTTAATACTATTGCTATTATTATTATTTACATAGTTATCACAAGTATTTAAATTGTAATTGTAATCGTTATTATTGGTGTTGTTGTAATAAGTTTGTGTATAAGGATAGCTCGTACGTAAGGGCACACGTAAACGGCTATCCGACCAATCAATCCATTCGTTCGTCATAATATCTCATTAAAAATTTTTCACGCTTTTAATGTTATTTTCTTTACAAAATAATTTGAGATGACAAGTGTTTATTATTATTAAATTAATATGTTTACTTACATATATATTTATATATATATATATATGTGTAATGTCGAAAAGTTCAAAGAAAACATTTCTTAATAACAAACAAATCAAATTGAAATCAATTCAATTTGTTATTTAACTTATTAACCTTCAGTTAACTGAAAAGAATAAGTGAATGTGTCATGACCCTTTCACAAACAAATAATTACATACATAAATGCGCATATGCTTGTTTATACATACATCTGGATATAAGCAACAGAATTCATACTTTTTTTTTTCAACTCACATAGTATACACGCGCACACACACACAGGCAGAGAAAAAAAAGGGAGTGTATGAATAACTCTTACTAGCTGACTCGCTGAATGGCTGGCAGCTTGATTGACTGTTTGGCCGTTTATATACATGATAAACAGTCAAGGGTCGATGCGACTGTTATGCTCAACAAGTGTTGATTTACCGCACGCTTTGTTATTGTCTCTCTATGTACATATGTTATTCGTATATATGTAGAAATGTATTTCAATAATACAAATAATAATAATAATAATAGTAATAAGAATAACAATCTGAAGATATATTATATATATATATATAGACATTTATGTGCCCGTAACACATCAACATCAAGTGAGTGGGTTGTTGCTTGATATTTCAATGGGTGTAGGGTTGGAAGGAAAACACTTTCAAATCACTTCACAGTTATCTGGGAGCTTGCTTGCTTTCTTTCTATCTTTTCTTTACTTAAATGAAATGCACTGATATTTTTTAAGTAACTGACGGACTGAGTGCGACACGCTCGATGTGGGTGCGTGCTGACTTCGACACCATAAGCAGAACAATGATGCAGTGCAATGAAAAGAAACACAAAAGTATTCCTCTTCTATTATAAAAGGGGAAAAGTTTAAGCAGTGATTGTTTTTTCTTTTTTTTTGTATATCGTGTGGTTGTTCTGTTAACAGGCGTTATTTATGAGTTGTTAATTTAATTGTTTATTACTTTGCGCTGCTCAGCTGATTAGAGGCAACATTTACTCTAAATGTATATATATATATATATATATATATGTATATAATATATTTATCGATAATTTGTTATTGTTGTTGGTATTAAAAATAAAAAAGAATAAACAAAAAAAAAGTAAAATTTTATGCTTTTTGCATCAGAAGCAAACGATAAGATTGGAATTTCATCTTAACACACACATCATTATTTATTGTTATATCATTTTTATTTAGTTTTCCTTTTCCTTTTTTTTTTTTTACTTTTGTTTTTTTATTGTACCATTATTTTTATTATTAAATTTTCAATTATTTATTGGCTTTAGTTGTTATAATATTTGTTTTTCTCTTCCTTTTTAAATTTTTTATGTTCGTCAGTTACACGGAAATGCACTATAGTTATAGTTCAAAGGCGTACGCATAGTAAAAGTTAATTAGAATAAGAAAAATAATATGCTGCTGCTCTTGTTGTAGTCACTTTGTAAACAACGCTTCTAATAATAATACAACAGTGCATGCAAATATTTCGCTCATGTATTTACACAAAAATCCCACAAAAGAATATATTTATATTTATGTATTTGATTTGATTTGTTAACACATATTTCACAAATTTTAAAAATGAATGAATGACAAACGAGCGAAAAAGCGAAGCAAAAACAAAACAAAATAAAACTTAATTGAAATAATTAAAATAATATTAACACTAAATGTATAGATTTGTTGTATTGTACAACAAAATTGTTCTTTTCGGTATCTCTATTGGATTCGTAAAGCGAAACTGAAACGAAATAACGCTCGTAACGATGATCATATCCTAAACCACAAATACATGCACAAACACTCGCTTTATATGTATATTTTTACTCAAAAACACACATTAACGCACTTCTTCGAAAAAACCTCTCCCGATATCACTCTCTCCTTCTCTTAAACTCTTTGATTGTCTCGCTTTCACACGCTCTCTATCTCTCTCTCCCTCTGGTCGACTAAAACCAGATTTATTTTATCTCTTGTTACTTAAATTTGTTTACTTTGTAACTCTCTTTTTATTTACTCTTCTTTACGCGTCTGAGCAAATCATTTTATTTTATTTTGTTTTGTTTTCATATCTTTGGGTGTGTGTGTGTGTGTGTGCGCTATGTTTGCGAACAAAGATAAAGAACGAAAAAGACGACAAAGTAAAACAAAAACAAGAAATTCATTCACAAATTCTTATCAGTTAGCTATACAAACGTGTAGGAGCGCGTTTTGTTTGATTAACTTTGTATTTCTTTTTATTTGTTTTTAAATTTTTTATTTTTTATTTTTTTTTTTTGCTTCTTTATTTAAAGAGAGAGAGAAGGCTAATTTTATAGTAGATGCAAGGAGAGTGTACGCGTGCGAGTATCAGGGAGCGGTTGAAAATGAAATAAAAAAAAAACCGGAAACGGCCATCATCGTTGTCGACATACAACAACATGTTGTTTCTTTTTTTTTTTTTTCTTTAAAACACATCAGAATTTTTTTCCCTTTTACAAAAATATGCAAAAAAAAAAAACGTAAAAATAAAAAATAAATAAATATACTGCAAAACGTAGTGAAGACATAAAAATGATTGCATCGATGTATTTATTTTAAATGTTAGGTTACTTAAGGATGAAAAGTTTTAGACCATAATCGCTTTTATTTGAGTTGCAAAGTCAATTTAGGAAAAATAAACAATTATGTTTTGATCAATAGCACTCCCTTGCTTAAATCGGTAAACTTACAAGCGCTGCCTATAGATTTAGTAATTAAAAGACACAATTGACAGCCCGTTTCGGATCAAGTGTTGTACATTCAATTAGATCTCTCGTCTTTTTGCTTTAGGGTTCCAGTTTAAACAGTCATCATCCGGAATTCCTGGCTAAGCAAGAAGACTTAGTCTTTTGGAGGTCGCCAATTTGTACTTTGGATACTCCTTTAGTGAACTAATCTCCTTTTGGAGAGGGGGCCAAGTTTGCGTAGATGAAATTCCTGCCTGGGTATGACCACTATGTGTTCGTAGAAAAAATACAATTAATCTCCACAAAAAAGCCACATCGACTATTATTAGTTTTCTTGACTTGCAGTATTTCTCAAAATTGATTTTAAAACACTGTTCGTAAATTTAAATAATTGTAACAAGCAGTGTATTTTCTAAGATATTAAGGACACTAATGTCCTCTTTATTTTATTTTTTCATTCTTACACATTGTTATGTAACTTACAATTGAATTGGAATTGTACTTCGCGCTAGGGACGAATGAACACTACTATAGATCAAGTGATTTAAGTTGCAATTATTGTATCTATGTACGTAGAAGAGATGTGCGGTCTTAATAAATAAATTGTCTCTGTGTGTTTAGTTTAAAATTACCGCAGGTATGTGTGGTACTGATTAAAACAACAACAACAACTTTGGACTGTAGTGAACTGTTGGACTCTAATCGAACTATGTGGGTATGAATTTTATTGCTATCACTTTTGCTCATGCAACAACTTATTGGAATAATTCCTGATATGTCTAACTGACCATTGTAGACCGGGGCAGTGTTGGTCCTTTTCATTATTGCTAATCTTTCGATATCACATAAACTATAGAATATTGTAAAAGGCACGTCCAAGTCCTAAGCCTATACCCATTGGCAAATAAACTATTACTTCTTGGGCTTCTTTCAATTCCTTTTTATCATTTTAGCGGACAATCGCAGAACTTTTACCGGACATCCGTGTTTAATCGACATTTTCTCGAATCTATAAACGTTAATTTTATTATTTTATTATTATTATTTTATTTTTAATGAACTTTTCTCTTATAAGAAATTCCAAGACCACCCAAAAAGCATTGTTAGCGTAAAAGCCAGCTTTGCATGCAATTACTAATAGATTGCTCTTCCCCTGCGCGCGGTAATTTAGTACCATGAAATCAATAGATTCTTCTGTTCGGCAAATTCTAGAAATGGTGAATGAATTCCAGGCGACTACCTTGTGGAATACCACTCATTACGAACACACGTTTAGATAAAAAGATGAAGATCTACAGACGAATTTGAACAGCAATTGAAAGAATCCTACCGAGCTTCATCAAGTTAACACAATACGATGTGTAGAATAAATATACCACGAGTCTCAACCTGTAGAGAAAAATGTGGCATAAAAAAAGGCAAGATGGCGCAAGAATTTTAAGGTCATTAAGGAACAGGCAGTTCCTTCCTTTATGATTCTCGCAGAAAGATATTTACGATATACGATCGAAATCCAAACAACGAAATTCGGAAAGCGAAACTCAAACTTTATTGATAGATTAATGTCTTCAAGAAAGCTAATAGCCGGTTACGGTCATGCAAATTTTCAGTCATTTCACGAAACTTTTAAGTGCCATGTATGTTAATGAACATAAGTACGATATGTAAGTGTTCTCCACCACACAACACAGTACATTTTTTCGTTAATATTTTTAACAGCAATAAGAAAATTGAGAAAAGATCCTAATAGGGCCATCACACTAAGTTATGAGTTTCCTTTTGGCAATAGGATGGAAGGAGGAATTTAGTGTGTATAGACATACGTAACCCGAAAAAGTATTAAGACTCGAATGAGGGGAAATTACTTATTTTTACTTAAGGCTAATTAACGCATCGTCCAATTTCAGTTTCAACGGCTTTTAAGACCTAACTTAAACGATTTCTTTATAAATTACTACCAGAGCGCTAAAGTCATTCGTAAGTACCACCAACACATGACATTATAATTTAAATCGTTTTCCAAATTATTATTACTGTTACATGATATAGAATAACTCATTAATATACGATAGCTAGCAACAGTCAGTCATTCATGTGACACATAAAACGTTTTTTATGAAAAAAAAAAAAAAATTATCTTTCGTAAAATCGAAAGCATTTTGTTTCGCTTTTTTGCGAAATTATGCAAAAAATATTTTCAATAATAATTTTGTCTTTGTCGAATACTAAAATTACACCATGTTGCAAATCAATAACGACAGACAGATTTGCAGACATTTTTATGAATGAATGGGTAATCAACACTTCGTTTATAATCCAACTGAGCAAAAAGGAAAGCGTAAGCAGTGCACGAAAATTATGGCCATTTTAAGGAGAATCGTGGATACCCATCACCGCATATGCTAATAGCATATTTTGGATGCAGTTACACTAAGCGATTCTACCAGACTCTAACTTATGACGCATTATAAGTTGTTGATGGTCATGAACGGGTTCCTTTCGAAAGTTCGAAGCTTGCCATGATTCGAGCCAATTCAGTTTTCTGAGGAAAAATCTGTTCTTTGTATCAGAAGATACTTTCTATAGGTCGCAGGTCGGCATTTCCTAATTAATTCAAAATACTTGCATTCGAGGAAGGGATAGCTCTTGACTAGATACTTTTAGAGGTCAGCCTAGATCCTTTTTAGCTTCACTTGGTGGAAAACAATTCCGAGCCGGGGTCTTTTTTAATTTCCACAACTACGAATCTAATAGCTTTTTACGAAGTAGCTTGGCAAGGTCTCCTTTCTCTGCACGCCTTAGGATACTTGGACACTTCACAATAAACTTACGCTAAGCTCTAACCTTGTTACAACTTAGCTCTGGAATTCTAGAACCGTAAAGATCTTTTCTATGCCGATTCGTCACTATCTAGTGCTGAATAGTTTAGCAACTGGCTGGAAACACACCCAGCCTTCTAAGGAGCAGTCTAAGCACTCGTAATGTTCCTTTTTATTTCTTTATAATCAAGATTATATACATATTTTATGAGGCTTTCCCACCGTGTGCTTAAGTGTTACAACGGGAATGACAACTTTAGTATATCTGTCTTATCCGTGGTATAAAAACATTAGGTTATTTGTAGGCATAAAGCAAACATGTAAGCACTTGTACATTTACTCAGATTACAGTACAAGCGTGCACAATACTATATAAATAAACACACATGTATAAGTAGATTCGTGTAGAGACTCCTGAATCTACAGTTTTTATACAAATTATATAAAATTGTTCGACGACTTAAAGTAAATGCAAAAAAGCAAAAAAAAAAGGAACAGAAAACATGTGTAGCTACACAAAAATGTGATCGCCTTGTATCATATGCCATATAAATAATAGCAACAACAATGACAACAACAAAAATATATTTTTTATATACGCATAGCTAGCTGTAGCTATAATTTTATGAATGAATTTCTCCTACTGCTTTATACGTTATTCGTGGTAGAAGAAAAAAATAAAAATAAAGTAAAATAAAAAAATTAACAAAACCGGGAGAATTAAAACAGCATACGAAGCGAACAGCAATTTTAAAAAACAATTCAATATACAAGAGCAAGCATGAATGTGTATACGACGAGTATAGTTCATATGAAAGCCTACAAAACAGCAACAGCACGCACATGATGTTGATGATGTCGTGAATCTGTAAAATACTTGAGGCCACATTCCTCCATGCCAAGCCATACCTTCAATGCTGCTGTCGATGTTGATTATGATGACGATAGTAATGACGATGATGATGATGATGATAATGATGATGATGATTGCAGAGCTTCCGTTGCTTCCGTTCGCATACAAATTCTGACAATCTTTTATATATTGTTGTAGTTGTTTTAATCTTTTACTAGATGCCTCACAGATGCCTCTCTTAAGATTTCAGGGACTTGGAAAAACGTACATCAAAAGACATTTATGATAAGGTGTAAATATAGTTAATAGCAAAAAAAAAAAAAGAGAAAAAAGAAAAAAGGGAATAAAACCATTACCCACACACATACGCATCAACATCCCCCCATAAGTTATGTAAGATTTAAAAAGAATATTGTAGTCAGTCAGGTAAGTTTGAAGCAACATTTTTCATGAATGAAAAAGTCTTTTATGAATGAATTGATTTCATGTGTGCGTATAATTGTGTTTTATAAAATCCCACCAGTTAAGAAAAATAACAACAACATTCATTGCATATGAACACACAGCAACAACAATAGGAACGAACCTAACAGCCATAGTGTCAGATCAACGTCATTAACGTTAAACCGCATAATTGGAGACACGCAAAGGCCAAACAAACAAACGGCCAAAGCATTCAGTTTGCCACTGCTTATTACTACTACTACTACTACTACTACTACTACTGCTGTTACTACTACTACCATCCTTTCTCTGTCTTCACCGGTCGCATAATCTAGCACATATAAGATCGTATTGCGATCTTTAATACGCGCTAACGCACAGCAAAAGGTAACGTAATGTATAATTCAACCAAACTGCCAAGCCTGCCTCGACAGCCGGACTTTGGTAGTACAATGCTTCAATAATTGTGAAAATGTTTAAGACATTAAAGATATTGTACACGTTAAACCTAGGCTTATATTACTTACATACGTACATACGTACATACGTACGTATGGGTCGGTAATCATTTTATGCGTATGAACATTGTTGAGTATCAGCGAACAATATGTAGGTACGAGTATGTACGTACGTCTGTCTCAGCATCAAAACAACAAATTGCTATTAAAAACTACAAAATGTTGATGCGTGAGTAGAATGCATTATAAGCGTGAAGAAACACTCACTCGTCGTATATGCACACAAATAAACGCGTACACATGTGAGATTTTTACACATTATCTTTATATTTTGTTTTTTTTTTTTTTTTTTTACTTATACATATATGTATGTAAGTATGTATTGCACTATTAACTACTAAAGACAAACTGCAACAAGAGCAGAAATTTATTTAAGATAATTATGTTGTCAGGTTAATTTTGTTTTTCTTTTGTCGAGGTTTGCTTGCCCCCTTTTTATCTTTTAGTTTTGTCTTCAACAGTTATACAAACAAATATTTCTTGCTTAATTTTTATTTCGTTTTATTTCATTTCTTTTTTTTACTTTATATTATTTTTATTTTTATTTATTGGATTTTATTTTAATTTATTTATATATATATATATATATATATATATATATATACTTCTTTTTTTAATTATAAAAGTGGCGCCAAAGATCCACAGATGGCTTATTTTTAATAAACCATATAATTATGCATTCGTCTGGTCGTATAACAATAAATAAAAGGGTAACGAAAGTGAACTAAAATAAAAAATTTATTCCTTTCCATTCATTGAATTCCTGATAATATCTATGATGCTGGGGTGCAGTTGTATTGGTATACAATTGTTTATGAGTGAGTTTTCGTTCTTTTAAAAATTACTTTTAATAAAAATTTTATTTTATTTACTGCGAAGCGCTACAACACCCTCTCCCCCTTCGGGAAGATAACTGTGTTTGTTGTATTATCGTAGGTTACATCTTTACTTTTTTATATTACGTGTTTGACTCCATATATAGGAAGAGTCTTTGTTTCATCGTCAATTTCGATTTAAAAAATTTTCTTATCTCTAAGCAGAACTTTATCCTGCTACTGTTATGCCACTTTTGCATAACTCGCGTTAAAAACGCAGTGTCTTTAAATCCTAAAAGTCTTTCTGATCTAACGACAAGTTGTTTAGATCAATTGAACAGCTCCCCACTTAATTAGGATCGGAGGCTGAGTAGACGGATGTACGCGCCTTCGGGGAGGTGTTTACATTTTGTCTCTCTTACTTACTTACCCTTAAGTCTTTCTACACTCTACACTACCTAATGGTCCCCTTGTACCTATGATGTCTACGATCATATGGTGAGTGGAATGACCTTTTGCTGTTTCCACAGACGACGGCACCTTGACAATTAGTTAGGTCTTTGTGGAGATAAATGTCAGTTTAAAAACAACATGTTTGCAATATTGTTTTGCGATTAGAAGAAATAATGTCTGGCACATTACTATAGTAACCAGAAGTTATGATCTCTCCGTGAAGTTTAATGTTTTGATCATGTACTACTCCTGTAGTAGTACTTAGCGTAGGTCTAATAACACAGATGACAACTCATTTATTATAACTTTCTATGTAAGCCTTCAACAAGAAGTTCCCGTTTAATGGCTCCCTAAGCTTTGATTTAATTCGGATAGCATCTTGGACATAGATTGCCTATTTTGATCTGCACTGATGGCAAGAGATTTTACAATTTGTGAATGCTTCTTGAAAGTGGACTTTCATCATTAATATACGCAACAACATTTCGAAAAAAGAGCAAGTTATGATTTTGTCACTGTAGGATGCAGAAACATTCCATGTACTACAACAGGTTTCTTTCCACTTCTTTTTATGTCCTTTTAATAAACAGGCGTTTCGACGGCTTAGCAATTTGTCCAACTATTTGATAGATGAACTTTTAAAGACGTGGTTTGTTCACATGAAAAGCTCGGGGATTGTAAGCAACTTTACATTTTCGTCAAAAACGAGGTCTATGTATATATCAGTCTATCAAGGTTTGAATAATTAAGTAGTGTTTACATTTGTCTACCCTCTTTGTAGTTATGGGTGAGATAGCATGGAATGTTAAAGCCATTTCTGGCCATTTATTGGACATCAAAACACTTAGGTGACGATAGAGAGTGAAATAGTGGTCGACAGAAGTTACATTCCACGCTCTAACTTTAGGTTTGTATTTGCCGCTAGAAGTGTGATCGGACGAACCAGGATCCTTTCAGAATTCATAACACAACTTTCTACAACTGTTTGCATTGGTCACCTACAAATTTGAGGATAATTTAAAGATGTTTCGCTATAAGAGGACCCGGCTCAATTAGATTTCTATTTTGTGGGTCAAATCAATGCTGCTTTAACTTCTCTTCCTGGTTATGAATGCGATCCTTTTTTTAAAGTTTCCTCGTTTTGAAGTACTACTATCGATTCAAGCCCCACAGGCTTGTAACTCTGTGTTTTGCGCTAATGGCAAGTTGCCGGAGAATCTCCTCCGTTTACGATGAGGTTGGATACAGTTTAAGGTAGGAGCTCCCGTTTCTACGCGACTCGAATGTTATTCAAGGCTTCGGTGTCGTTCGGGCGATGCCAGCTCAAGGTGGCGGACTTTAATCTGTATTTGCGAAGCAATTTTTCCCTGTGCTATCAAATTCGATGCTCCAACAGCGCATATTTATTCAAATTTTGCTACAAATTTCAAACATCGCTCGCAAACTCCAAACACTTTAAATTTAAAAATATATGTCGACGAAAATCGGTATAGCATCGTATTGCTCCAAATGTCAAGTTTTAAAAGTTAACGTCGATAATTTAATGTGCAACAGCATTCAAAGACATTGTTTTTTCTTGTGTTGTTGGAAATTTTAAACATCTGTCCTCAAGAAAATCGTTTTAGAATTTTCTCGGCAGGTGTTAAAAGTGAAATATACGACTTCGGCTAATCTTGTCAGTGATTTTAATCTACAGTCATTTTCATGTGAGTTGTTGTTGTTGCTGTTGTTGTTGCTGATCTTTATGTCGTTATTCTTGTTGTTGTTGTTTTTTTTGTAGATTTTGTTACTAAGCTTGTTGTACGAAAGCATTCAATTAAAAATCAATTAATATTTTAAAATGTCATAAATTTTCATAATGTCACACGTTATTTTCATACACATACAAACATACGCATACACACTCGCGCATTGACAGCAACATATGCTTACTTACATACATACATACATACATACATACATACATACATACAAGTATAAATTTTACACAGCACGCACACGCAATGTTTACTTAAACTATAGAACATACGTGTTGCTTCGCCTTATCACATGGAAGTTGGCCGATGGCTAGAGGATGAGGTTGGTTGTTTACTTATAAAGAGGAAGAAGTGACGCATTTTGTTTTTTAGCATTGTTGCTGTGAGTAATAAACACATACGCATATAAGATTTGAAGTGAAACGAACAGAAAAAAAAAAAAGATGACAAGTGCAACATTTTGTTGCATATATAACAACAACAATAACGACTATGACGACGACGACAACGACAACGACAACGACAACAACAAGAGTTCGTACATTGTAGAGTTCAATAAATACATATATTTTATTAAATATATATACACGGAGAGAGACAGCGAAAGGCAATATTTACAGCTGATGTACATTTTCGTTGTTACATACGAACAACGCACATCACATCACACAACACAACATAAAACTGCGCAACGAAACTGCAAATGCAAGTTAGTATCCCCTTACCGCGTATTAAAAGGAAAACACACATATGCGCACATGCAAGCAAACACTTACAAACGTACACACACACATACACACACACATACACACACACATACAAGCAAACACTTTTAATTCAAGTGTTGAGTGTGTAATTTTATATTTCCGGTGTAAAAGACTATTTGACGTTACGACAGGTTCGTTTAAACGGCTGACACAACTGACTTCACTAAGAGGATATATTTACGTGTATACATAAATAACAAGGTATAGTAGTAGACCATATGTGTACGAATACATACATATATGTATTGAAAACGTTTACGTATGTATGATGGGCATAAGTGTATTATAATATACGTGTATGTGTAGCTTAGTATTTATTATTGTTTTTTGCCTGTTGCTTCAGCTGTGTGTTCTGAATGAATGAAGAATGAAATAATGAATGAAAGAATGTGCACATATGTCAATCTGTGTCTCTTTTGGGCTTCTATTCTATACTTTTCATTTCTATTTGATTTCGAATTTTCTCCTTTTGTTTTTGTTGAGCTTTGGCCTTTAGAGTTCATTTTTGTTTTGGGTATACGAGCTTGTTTTAAGTGACATATGTGAGGTCAAATTCTATAAAATTATGATTGCTTTTCGAGTGCATTATGCGCTCTTCCATAATAAAGCAAATGTTTAATAGCATCGCTCTACATATTGAAATAGACTTAGGTGTGGTATTAGTCACAAATGTAGCTAATGGCCTGCTCAGCGCGTTTCACGGAGAACTAAGGGAATTGAAAGCATTTCAACTCCACTTGCGTAAAAATATTTATTATAACCTAACTAATCCTGGGCCTCGTGCATGCGTCGATTTGCGCAGGGAAAATGATGGATGGATTAATATGATTGATTAGGGCGATAAAAGGTGCTCTCTGTAAGGTGAGTTATTAATATGCATGTATCTCTAGTGATCTTTGTGCACGCTACAATGGTAAGACCGCGACAAGATTTCATTTTTTTAGAGCTTTTTATGTCATTTAAAGGGACTGTAGATCCAATTTTTATTACACCAATCGATATTTTAGCTTGTCCGTCCGTCTGCATGTTTTGTTTTCTTGTGTTTAACTTAAACTTTGCAAGTTTTGACACGTTTTGATGAAATTCGGTACAGTGACGTATTTCGTCTCAAGGACGAACGTTCTTGAATATGGTTCAGACCACTTCCCATATAACATCTTACTTTGAAACCTTGGTACATGAATAAACGTGAGGTATTTAATGGTGGGCCATGATCTGCTATAGCGATTTTATATGTTTTTTGGCTATTATATTAATGGCCCTAGACCCTGCGATTATTTTATTTCTCTGAAATTTTTTATAGTTAATTTAGTGGCTCACACATGCTAATATAGCAAAGATATGCAGTTATGATTTTTACTAAAGGCACATCTATACCTACAAAATAGCAATTAACTTCGCTTTGGTGTCGTTATATGTATCGCCTAGAAAGACTTAGGATAGATCAACCTTTTATTACACTGATGAACTGAAAATCGAAGAGGAAGGGAAAGTAAATGAAAACTTTTACTATGTGAAGCGGTGTAGAGTATTTAATGTTGGGCGATTATTAGTTTTATTCCGATGCTTACCAATGATAGGTATATCGTCAACGATAACGTTCTCTTTAGTGAAATTCTCATAACAAATTGATTTATTGCACTTAATAGAAAACTTGAAATTTGTCTTGAAGGAACGCAATTCAATTTAAGACGTTATGATTCACATCGTGATGATTGGGAACACGTAGGCATATTTACATGTTATAAAAAAGATATAAAGTCAAGGTGCAATCACTCTTATAAACAGCGATGTGATTGAAGGTCAGTTTGATGAGTATTGAAATGTTGTAACCTATGGAATGGAACATGGCTTTACTCCATCCATCTTGCTTTCTCAATTGCTGGACTCAACTTTGTAAAGTTCAGATGAAATAATCTTCGTCTTAAGTATGTGTGTGCAATGTAAAAACATATATAACTTATGTATGTACGCATACGTCATTTATGTATTGTTTTATGTTTGCACGTCCAGAACATCTACACATATGTACGCATATTAAATTTATTTATTTTAGGTTTAACTTCTTTGCGGCGTGTTAAAGTACTTAAGTATCGGCAAATATTTATTTATCAATAACTTTTCAATAAATAACAGACAACAACATTCAATCCATGTAACTTTAATATCAATAAAGGGAAATAAAGACCACAAGAATAGCGAAAACAAAAATCAACAGCAACAACAACAAACATTTTTAAAATCTTCTCTCGTTGTCATGCATGCATGAATTTCGTTTGATAGCCGCCAGTGAAATTGGTTGACTTTTTTCTTTTCCTTTTGTTTGCGTATTTCTTTAGTAAACTTTTATATTACTCTAGAGTCTAGACTATAGATTGTCGTTAAAAGAAGGTTGGAAAAAATTATAAAACCTGAAAAGTAAAACATTTAAAATAGAAACAAACACTAATTGAATGAATGTTCGTTCAGCAGATGAATGAATTATTGATGATTTTTTGCACGGTCTTGCCGCCTTTCAGCTTTAACACAAACATTATGTAATGATGGTATTCTTATAGGTTGATAAGTTCGGCCGAAGATGAAGGCATGCATTTAGCAAACAGATTTCTTGTACTATTCCTATAATAATGAAGCGAATGATATCCACAGATGTGATTTCGTCCACTATGGATCACTACGGACCAATAATTCCCACTGACTGACACAAATTTCGTCTCTACTTGTTTGTTTAATTATATCAGTTTTAGTGAAGTTAATTATTTTCTTTTCAAAATAATGCGAAAAATACATTATCAGGTATTGATTGAGAAATTGCTTTTTAATGGGAAAGAAACTCTATTCAAAAGCTTGCAGGCGTCATGAGAATTATTCTCCATCATAAACAACCCTTTGTCGGAATTGTAATGAATTAAAACGAGGTCGTACCGGCTTTTTTTAATGCTGAAAGCGGTAACCGCTTAGGAAAAGGTAGTTACACCAGAAAGCACGAAAAGAGAGACCATCCTAAAGAGTATTCACGAAATGTGAAGTTTTAACTGATGGCTGGGGGTTGACATTCTAGAGATATCAAGGTCATTAGAAATATCTTCTCTGCATGACTAACCATATTTGTTGTACTTGTTTTGAAAACTGCGAGCAAACACATTTTATTACATATGTCATTTTTTCATTCCTAAACAATTACGGATACTTTTTGCACACAATATACATATTCTTCATGAAATTTCTCTGCTTAGTGTTGCAAACGATAGTAAGAGAGCCCATCCCTGGTAGAAAGCGAAAAAAATCTCGCTGATATAATTTCTCAGGTAATTGTTTGTTTTAAAAATTGTAATTAAAATAAATTTAAATTTATTTAAAGAAAAAAAAAATTTTTTTTTTTGCTTCTATAAAAAAATCTTCAATTATTTTACCACAATAATGCTGATCAGCTAAGTAAATATTTTTATTTACTCACAAACAAACAACGAGCGAGTCATGCAGTCTATTTGATTATTTATTTGACGTGTTGGTGGTGTTGTTCTTACGAATATATGTTTATACACTTTTTTTTTCTTCGATATTGAGCCATCACTTTTCACAATGTTTTTAAGTTTTTTTTTATCTACACTGATGCATATACGCATATACATAAACGTAATGCAAGTGATATGCAAAATACACTCTACCACTTTCATCATCATTTCAGAAAAAGAAAGAAAATTGAAAAAATCACTTCACTTTGATCATCTTGCAGTTGCATTTTTAATTCTCTAACATTCACGCGTAGAAAGTAAATTGAAATGAATTTTGACTTTTTTTCCTCCCCTTTTTTTTGGTGAATGGTAGAATCATTTTCATATATTTACTCAACATGAAAGGAATATGTTTTAGAAAAAGAAATTATGTTGATGTTCGTGGATTGGTTGGTTGGTTAAGTAACTGAAAATTGATGTTTACAAAATTTGAACAAATTGTTTGTAATCATTCACTTTACAATCATAATGTTTTTCCGATTTTCATTAAACGTTTCATAATCGAAGTATTTGTTTACATTTGTCCGGATAAAGTGTGATCGTTTGAAGTTTATCACAAGTGCTGTGTGCGTGTGTGTGCGTCTATGTAAAATGTCTATCTATAATGTAGGAAATAGCGACTTTTATAATAAAAATACTATTTACGAGATAAGTCTTTCAGATGCGTGAAAATTATACAGTTAGACTTAAAGCACAACTTAAAGCAACTAAGAAAATCATATTAGATAAGTTTTGCTTCAAATCCCTCTAGAAAGGGTAAACATTTGAAAACAAAATGCATAAATTGCTTTCCTCGTCTCAAGTATTTCCAATTTTCGACTTTAGACTTCGCTTGATAAACTTGTTTTATTCAAAGAGAGAGGAACACAACAAGGAGGTTTTCCAAACCGTTGTTTTTCTCCTTAAAATATTCAGAAACATTCTTAAGAGACTCTATATAAGGTATAGAATCAACCCTTGCGATTTGCTACATTAGGAATTTTGCAACTCGTAGCATGGAACACTGTTTACACACTTCTGGCTCTTGTTATATAAACATAAGTCCCGAAAAACAAAACAAAAAATATATGGTAAAAGGTAAGACAATTATAACCGGTTGTCGGCGAATCTTCTTTTATCTTAGAGAAAGGCTAAGGAAATGAAATTTCGATGATCTATAACACTGGACTGGATGAGGCAAGGTTTTTCCATTTTGTATATATACTGTCGGATAGCCCACAATATATACAAACTTCTCTTGTTGCATGAATCAAAAATCCATCTTCTTTTTCAATGTTTTTGAGAACCGCGCTATTCTCGTTCTCGGTTTACGTGTCCGGATGTTAGATAAGTTCTGTTTAAAATCTACATGCATATGGATGAAAAACTTGTGTTTAAATGACAAAAAGAACAGGAGAGACGTAGCAACAAAAAGCTTGACATCTCTCAATTTATCTAATAATAATAATAAGACTTTATAAAATTAATTGAAAATATAAGAAACATTTGGATTTTAGTGAGAAAAGACCACGAACTTGTTTCCTTACCTAATATAATAATTATAGTGTTATTTATTCTATGTAACAAGATTCGACTAAAAAGATATTTCCATCATTGTGCATCAAATTACCCCCTGCTTGAGGATAAGGTTGTTCGAGTTAAAAAACAATATCGAAAGATGACATCTGCAAACCTATATGAAGATTTGTCTAATCTACATATATATCTCGTCTATCTAACACTAACTGACTAACTAAATGGGAATGTGAAAACACATTCCCACCATTCTCACCATTTATCATAGTAATTGCCACCACCAATGGGTTACAATTTTATTATCACTTTTTATTGCGTATCAGTATTATTATCCATCTTTATTATCCGTCTTTCGATTATGAAATTCGAAATATCTAAGACTTTTCATTACATTTTTATTAAGTTTCTAATGTCCTCTCAGGTATTATTTTATGCATTTAAAAATAAATTAATTTTTCTTTTTCTCTGCAAAAAAAAAAAAAAAAAAAAAGAAAGAAAGAAAGGAGTTAAATAAAAAACAATTTATATGTAATTTATTTTAATTATTGGATACTCGGATGTCAATTATTATATAACATGTTTTCTTTCGACTAACTGCAATCAAACAGATAAAAAAAGAGAAGAAAAACAGAGGGACTTATTTTCATTTTTTTTTTTTTTTTACAGGTTACAGGTTTACGTGTAACTTTTAATAAATCATTTGCTTCATAGCTGTTATGTTTAATAATGCTATTAAAGCCGTCACTGATGACCGTAATAATATTTGTATTGCTGGTGTTTTTCTTTTTTTTTCTCTCTTTTCGTTTTTCTATCTCTCTTGTTCTTTTCGATAATAATGACCGGAAGTAATTTCTTTCTATTTTTTTTTTTTGTTTTAGTTTAAAAAAAAAAAAAATGTGAAAAAAAAGTTCCAATTAACGTACGAAAAATCATTTCAAACACTTGACCATTTTTCACCTAAAACTATAAAAATCTAATAAACTGCTAGCAGTCAGTCAATCAATGCATTTAATGATAAATTGATTAAAGTCATTTTTCAACTATTTCGAGTCCTACGTTCATGGTTTGGAAGTATAGTGAATTTGTGTTTATGTATTCATGTATTACGCACTAAAGGGTGGAGGCGATGTATGAAAGTTCATAAGAAATTCGTCTTCTGATTGAAGAGAGATGAAAACAACCTTTTAAGTAGATCTGCAATATTTTTAAGAAAACTTCAGTCCAAAAAATTTAAATCTAAAAGCTTATAACAATTATACGATATACTGAATTCAAACAACATCCGAGACAAATACATTTTTTTAGGTCTACGGTAAAGATTGAAAATTTAATCCATTCCAGAAAAAAAAAACGCTGTAAATTTCTTTCTGGTTCTTTTTTTTGCTTGTCTTTTCTTTCTTTCTTTCTATGTAACGAATCAAAAAGTTCCTTTCTCTCTGTCCTCAAAGAGAATGCTCCTGATGGCAATTTCTCTCTAGTGAACGCACTCGTCTCATCATATTCACATTCGAACTTATTAGAAAAGTGTAGTGCAAAGGATAAATATAAGAAATTTAGTTTTGTGCTTAAGATTTCTCAATGTAAACATTAGCGGAACAAATAGACAGACGTACAGAATGGTGTACCATTCAGGGGTCTATATTTTGGAATTATAACCCTTTCAGAAAAAAAATTACTTTTTAATATTTTATCATGAAAATTGGTCTGTAGTAGAATTCGGATCGCATAGGTATATTTGTTTTGCACCCCAATATCAATCATGGGTTATCATGCAAGTCCTTATATGGAGAGAAAAGTCCGTTGGTAATTTTTTTAGAACAGAAACTGAAAAGTAATAGAATTTATGGGAAGTAAACTAAGTTTGCCAAATTCATATTGGATTTTGGGGATCCTTCAAAGGCGGGCTTGGGAATCCTTCAAAAGTGGCCTTTCACACGAAAACAATACGTAATTTTTAGTGTATTACTATCAAAATGAATGAATAAATGCATTAGGCGAAGTTGTATAGGGCATCTAATAGTCGGCCCTTGCACAACTTAACCGTTTTTTTTTTCTGTCTAGCTGTACTATTACTCCTAATAGCTATTGTTGTGTGTTTGACTCTTCTTGGCCAATTCGACAGATCTTTAGAAAAGATTTGCAAAGCGCCGCACCTCGTTTTTCCTTGAATATATGGGTATGTATATATAACTCTCAGATTGCAAAATGGCTATCGTCGCTATTCACAAAACGTATAGTTTACTTAAATAAAACAAATTAAGTGCAATTATTTCAATTTTTGATCAGAATACAATAACAAACAAAGAAACTCTTCAAAGCTTTAAAAACTTCAAGGTTTTGAATGCAAACAAGAAAAAAAACAACAAGCAAATAAAAAAATAAAAATATTTTTCAGTTCCGTAATATGTCATATAAGAATATATGATATAAGAAGAAGAATTTAAAATTCTCGAGAACTAAAAATTCTCACGCCTTAACATCGTTATGAGCATGGATGGAAGATCAAAAGCCATTATTATCAACACGTTTACTTTTCTTTCTTTTCTTTTCTTGTTTTCTTATAAAGATCAGGTTGAAATGAAAATATTTTAGTGATTTCAATAGATTTTTATTTATATATAATATGTGAAGTTTTTTGTTTTGCTGTTTTGTTTTTCATATATATTTAATTTCACATAAATACAAAACATTTGTGTCCATAACTATAACAAAATACTCAAATTACCAGAACCTTGACTGTTGTAGATTTAATATCGAAAAACTAAGTACCTGCGCTCAAAGATATTCGCATTTCATCAGACATAAAGATAGATAGACAGACAGACCGAAAAGCAAACATCTACTTTAGACGAAGAAGAAGTGCTTACTTATTTGGTCGTTGGCTGACGGATGGTTTAAGCTAATGGTGAGTAGGGCTGGTACATATGTTTAAACACATGTTTTGCATGGATTTATTTATACATACACACACACATATATATATATATATATATATATATATATATTTGTTATATGTGTGGATATAACTGGGGCCGCGATATAAAAAAGTTATCCTATCTCTTAAATAAAATCTGTGTGAAATTTTTCATTAAATATAGGAACGAAAAAAAAGGAAAAAAAACTTTTGCGCAACTTGAGTTTAGTTTTGCTTCTGTTTTCATCTCATTCACAATTGCTTTGTCGTCAACTTAAACGTCTGAGAAATGAATTCTTTACTTTTATTTTTTTGTTTTTTTTTTTTTTTTTCTATAGCCCCCCCGAAAATAAGACAGCAAAATCCATCGGGCAAAAAGAATTGTCCAGTTTATCGTTTACAACAAATACGACATACACAAACATACATTAAAATCGTTTTACGAGAACTCTTAAGGCATATGTGCATACAGAAGATCATCTTTGAAAAGGAGCTAAAATAACAACAAAAACAATAATATCAGCAGCAGCAGCAGCAGCAGCAGCAGCAGCATTAATGTTTGCAGTAGCAATCGCAGCCAGCCACAACATCAACAATAACAGTCGTGGGAACTTTTTTATATGCTATTGTGCTTACAATATGCGCCAAACGCCCCTTTTGTTTAAATACCTTTAGTTTAACTCCTTCTTAATGTTGCGGCTCCTCGCTTTTTTCGGCTTTTGTATACTTACTTCTCCCACTTCCCTTTCACTTGTACTACACGTAGTAGTCTTTCGTTAATGATAATGATTGTGTTTCCATCATCATCGCTTCTCAGTTCACTTTTGCGATTTTTTTTAATCCACGTTTTATTTGAAGATTTCATTTTAACAAAACTCACTCAGACTCTCACTTCTCCCCATTTGATGGATTGTCTCATGGAGAGTATATTTTATTCACCTTTAAATAAATCAATTTTTATCCCTCGCTTAACTGGCAGTTTAGTCCAAATGTATTAGTGTAGATGCTTGTGTCAAACTTGCTGCTCTGCTTATTCTCGTCGAATTAATGCGGGTTTTAGAAGCAATCTCTAAGTACCGCAACAAATTGCAGACTAAACAGGTGAACCGAGCGTGAACATTTTTTTGATTTAAAAAAGTTAAGCTGCGGAGTTCTTTTAGCTAGAGCTTCTAAGCTAAGGATCTTAGCTATCGCCTGCCAGCAATAGCATTAATCGTTCTTTTTAAATTCTGTTAAGCTGGGCTACCGCATGGCTAAGGGGAAGCGCGACTATCAAGCAGACATAGTTCATGTCTCAGTGCAGTAATTACTGCTAACGGGAGGTGGTTGTAGCTACAATGAGTGTTGGCTTGGTGAAAGCATGACACTTACCGATTAGGCCCATCACACACCTTTCAGGCTGTCTATCTCCCTGTTTCTCTCCCCATTTCCTTCCGACCGTTACAGTGTTATACGTATACCTAAGCATATGATCATAGAAAAAGGGATAATTTTTTTTTTCAAAATACCGCAACCACTCATCGTTGGAACATAAATTAGTTCGTTGCGCTTTTTAAGAGTAACTGTAAGTGTCACTGTAGAGCGTCATTTCGTTTTTAATGGCCATGTGATCTTAAACCCGATTCATCGTCACAAATCGATTTAGCGACCTTTAACTGTGCGTTCGTCCGTCCGTCCGTCCGTCCTATTAGAACTTTCGTTAAAATTGGGACTACCCTTTGGAATCGTACCAACAACGTGATTATGTTATGATATGATGCTATCTAATATTAGTAACACTGGTTAGCGTAAATTTTTGACAACCTCTCTGATATGCAATTAAATGAAAACGATTATTCCTTTATGAAATTGTATGCAAATGTAGTCCTAGTTGACTAACTGACTCCTTCGCCATTAATAGGGAGCTTCGTGATTTTCATATGCACTGAGATTTTCTAGATATATTCGAAATCTTTTCTCTTTATGCTTTTCGAGGATCGTTCCTTCCGCCTATCTTCATAGAGAGTAAGTTATTTAGAACAACATGCTTAGAAGTGTGTCTGCTATAGGAAGAACCATCGTTCAACTACATATAGATCTTGCATTAACATGTATGACCTTTTTCGATTTCGAAATTACGTAAGCATTGATTTTGATGATAGCTAAAGTGAACATTTCATAAGTTCAACTTTTTGATGACATTGAGAACGCGATTAATTTTAAATCTTTTTATTGGCTATTAAAGCTACCCACACATCATTGTTATTTAACTACAATTTTTCATTTATTCATGCCGTTAATTGTTCACTTATTTATCATTTCATTAATCTAATTAAATTCAAGAACATTTATTATAACATAGAAGAGAAGCGTAGCTCAAAACAAGCAAACGAAGCATAAAAAAGAAGAGAAAAGATGTTGAATTCAAATCCTTAATTAATAATTGTGTTATGTTCAGAATAACAGATTTTTTTTTTGTTTTTTATTTATTTTTTTCTTATCTTTGATGCACTTCTTCTTAACAAAACAAAGGAAACAAAAAAAAAAATGACACAACAACATAAGAAAAGACCGAGACCCCTCTTTACTAACCTCGTCGATTACCCCTAACCCCTAAAGTAAATAGTGTACAAAACAATCGCTCAACTACTTGCTTGCATAGAAACAAATACAAACGTACATACATACAAGCAATGAATTTAAATGCAATTAAAACACTTAATGGAATGAACAGCAACAATGTGACAACAAGAAGAAGAAGATAAAGAACATTTTTTTTTTTTTTTTTTCAAAAATATTATGTGAATAATATTGAACGCCCACTTTTGTAGAGTAATTAAAGTGATGTATGTTTATCTAAGTTTGTGTTGGTTATGATTGCGGGCAGTAGACAAGAAAAGTCATAAACATTAAGAATAAAGAAAATACACATACACATACGCATACAAACATACATACATACATACATACATACACACATACATACATACATACATAAAGACCGCAGATTTTCCTTATTAATCAAATAAAATATATTGTCATTTAAATTTACGAAATGATTTAGACACTGTCCGCGCGCAAACAGTTGGCAGTTAGCGGTTTCATAATTATCATCACAAGAAGAAGGGGGCGAAGGAAGAGCTTTCGATATGAAAAATGAGGACAAGTATTATGCAATGTTCTATACAAGTTTCTGCCCTACTCAGACCCTGATTAACATTTTCACTTTTCTGCTAAGACATTCGGACACGACTTTTTTAGCTGATATTAAATTCTCGCTCTCACTCTAGTATCAGATAATTTAATCAGATCCGTGTAAAAGAGGTGCAAAATTACATAAATTGAACTTCTTTACAAACCAATTTTTTATTTATCATATTGTTGATCAACTTTTCTATGCCAATAAATAATTAATCCCTGCTAACGTTGCTCATGATATTTGTCGTTAATATTAAAACAAAAGAGAAACCAGTGATGCAAAATATCTCCTCGCAATAGACATTTAAAACCTCAGAAAATTTCGTGGCGATTGTAGGGAGCGCAAAAGTGCACGGACAATAAGTACTGACGTGCTAACGAGGCCAGTATTTACCCAAAAGTAACAAAATAGACCACGCCCGTCAAGGCCAGAGCCATCCTGGCTCTTTTGACGGAACGCACGTCCCTAAATGATGGGGATCGTGGCAGCCAATGTGAATCGCTGCTTAAGGCGTTTTAACCAGTTAACTGTGTACGATCCGTCCATAGGTGTTATGAATGGGTCTTGGCCATATATCTCGGAAAATATTTTTCTCATTTTGTCAAATCTTTATAAATCTTTTATTAGCATCGAATTCTAAATCGATCTAAACGTGTCCATCTGTCCGTTCGTTTGTCTGTCTGTCTGTCTGCACAATGTTTGTGGCAAACGCCTTTCGGCGCAAGAATTGAAAGTTCTTGCATGCATGTTGATGCTGAAATTGAGACAAATCGGTCAAAGGGCACGGCTATAGCACAACATAAGCCGGAATCTTGTCTGTTCTCAAATATAGCTTTGCCTTTTTGATCGGTACGCATAGCAAATACAACAACAAAAATTTTCATTTATATTCTATAGGTGGTCACGGCAGCATGTGTGTACAAAAATAGGAAAATTCGACCACACCCACTCACTATTATAAAAAATTAAAATGCCGCTCTCTTATCAAAGCAATACAAAAAAAACAAGTGAATAAAAGTGAAATGGCCCTAGATTTGAATTAAAGTTTTCTTTTTCTTTATTAAACATTAAGTAAGTCTTTAATCTTTAATGTTTTCTATTTTTTTATTTTTTTGTATCTTTTTGTATATACCCACAGTATTGCGAATAAATTCATCAAAGTACAAAAATACGTCTTGTTTAGTTTAATAAATAAATGAAATTGTGTGTAATAAAAATTTTTTTATTTATTTCTTTTTAACAAGTCGACCCCCGACACTAATTCTTCAATCGATTGTAAATCAAAAATCATCAAAATGAGAAAATAATAAAAATTAATTATTAAATAGAAATTTACGATAGAAGATCGTTAAAATGTGATCATCAATATAACTGTGGCAAGCAACAATAAAGAGGCAGCGATTTATTAATATTTAGACAACCAAAGTTAGTTGGTTTGGTTGTAATATATTTTATCTATAAACCAATATATATACATATATATATTGATTCGACCGTTAATCATAAAGTCTATAGGATTATCGTTAACTTATTCTTTTCGAACCAGCAAAAAAAGGAAATAAAAATTAGAACGATTTGAGCACACATTCGCATGATTTTCAAACATCTTTCTCTTTCTCTCTCTCTCTTTCTCTCTTTGATTTATCACTTCGTAAAGATAGTTTTGGGCCGAAAGTTTATGCACCTTTTCATTTGATAACTCATTTTGGAGCAATTTAAAGATCTGAAGCAGTTTTCATTTTTCTTTATTAAAATCTTTATTTTATTTTTTTAATTGTTTTCACTCTATGTCCGAGATATGAATGCTTTTCCATTTTGAACAAAACAGCAACGTAAAGTTGACAAGAGCGACCTGATAAAATGTGTGTTCATTTGTTCGACAGATTGTTAATCTTTTAGCAACACAAACACTTTGTATGTTGCAAAGATTAAGTTCCATAATTGTTTTGCTTCCTATCAAATATATCCTGAGCATAGTTAGAAGGTAGAAGAAAACTTGATTTTTTCACTTCTCTCACCTGGCACTGTACAATTTCTAATTACGGCATACAAAAGTAGTCCTTTATATTTATGCTCTACCCTACTTCCGGGACAGCGTAAATTAGGTTTTTTGCATATGCATGTAACATCCAGAGGAATGTATGTAAGATAAACCCTCGTTCCATTATGCCGATCAAGGCAACATCATCTTCTACATCAACCTAAGTTTGTCTGTCTCTCTATATGATTGTTATGTTGACTATTTTTGACTCAAGAACGAACCCTACTGAAATTTCTAAACCTTACCACGACCCAATTTTCAAAATCTCTCGACAAAAATCGCCGAGTAATGGTATTCCGGCAGACTAAATTGATGCGAAAAATCTGCACCGGATAACCAATTTTTTCAACTCCCTTCCGTACAAACCTCGATTGGTTGATTAATCATTTCTATTTTCTGCAGCTTCATCTGCATATTATATGATCCCATTTATCTTCCATTTATTCCTTGTTTCGTTTTCTTTTCTTTTGTTGCTTGTCTTGCTTACTTTCTCGATGTACGATTACATTGCAACGGTAGAAAGGTGGAGGCTTTAGACATGTCTGCATCTTACCGGAGGGTATAACATACGTGTCTCTCCGTCTGGCACTCGGAAACTAATCATCTTCAGAGCGATGCGTGTGCTTCAATCGGACACCGTGGACACGAACTAAAAAAATTGTAGAGACATCTGTACAAATTTCAACTGTTTCACGCAGCCAACTGAGTTTAGTGACGTTTAGGTTTTACTCTTCATGATTCAGTATCAACGTCAATATTCATACCTATTACTCCGAAGATTACATCTGCTATCTCAGGAAGCGAAAGGTGTAGGAAAGGCGACTTATGCTCATCGATATGTACTTTTTCTTTATTTATGTGGGAACAAGAAACGCATCCATGTATACGTAAGATTTATAGATTTAGCTTACCATTCATCCAAGAAAATGACCTCAATAACAGACTACTTGTAGAGAAAAAAAAAAAGAAAAGGAGGAACACCAAGAAACACCATGTAACGGCTCAGTAATACATAATATAAAAACACAAGTTAGTAAAATAACTAACTAAACTAAATTCTAAAATGCTCTCATGCAAGCAGGCACATGTATAAAGAAACCGTAAACTGGTATCACATAAGGAAAAATGCAATAACAAGTTAGTGCGGAAATATATCCTGATTATCATTTAGTACCGCAACACGCAGACACCATCATATAAATGTTTTGAACTGAAATATTTTGACACATTAACTGTTTTAACATGTTGAGAACTTCCGCACCTCTATTGCTATGCAGGCACACACAACAGCAACCGAACCGACACACGATCTTGCAATGCGTCGTAGATGTAAGCTGTAAGAGTAAAACGTATGCAAAGATATTGATGACCGAAACGAATTTAACGGTGATTAAGTGGAAGAAGTGTTTGAAACACACAATCTTTCGTCGTATGAAAAGAACTCAAGTCAATATAAACACGATTTAAGCGCCATAATAAAAGTCACAACATCCTCTTATGTTTCCTACTTATTGTTGTTGCTATTATTGATATACTTTACTCAAACACTCGCTACCCATATACTCGTACGCTACATAAGCGTCCATATGTACGTGAAATAGAAAAATCGATATTTACTACTGTGTAAAACTAACTTAATCGTACCGGTCGAGAGCCGATTGATGTCCAGTAGTATATGTGTAGCCCATGAACGGATGCCGCTAAAAAAAAGTGTGGTTTAGTTAGTTAACTGGCCATTCAAATATCGTTAGATATGTAAGCGATTTTTACGAGATTGTGAAAAGGATAGGAAATAGGCAACCGGCAGTCAACAGCCAGTAGACACAATCAAGTCAGAGTTGAGTCCGAATGATTAGTCGTTATGGCGTTTTTTTTTTTTTTTTTGTTTTCTGCTTTCAATTTTTATTTTTTTTGTTTCTCAACTAAACTGATATCGAAACAAAGATAAGACAGTAATATAAAAGCAGCTTACTACAAATCCAACAACCCAGCTTAGCAGTTGTTACAACGAGAGAAACAATAGCCACGAGGTTTACGTTGTTACCAATTATCGTAGTTATCAGGGCACCTTTTTCATCCATCCAGCTAATCAGGACGTAGTTTTTGTTATTCTGCTCGAAAAGCAGGCATGAAAGATATCGTGTAAGTCATACAAATTGAGTCGATTAAGCCGTCCATCCATCCTTTCCGTCTATGCAGTAAGAAAATTTTCTCTAACTTTTAAAAATTGATATAGAAAATTACAACTTGTCTAATAGCATTTTGTTTTTCCGATTAGTTGACATCAACAATTATGACAGTCTCTGCCTGAAACTGAAACTGAACTGAAAATTTCAATACACACCGTTTCCATAACAAATATCCTTATCAAAGATATGGAAGCCAAAATTGGCACGAATATTTATAAGGACTTAGTATAGACAGCCTTCCGGGCACCTTGCCGCAAAAAAAAAAGAAGCGAGATTTGTCTTCTTTTTTCTTCTGTTCGGATTAATTCGTATGCAAGATTCGCTGTAAGATGAATACAGCTTTTCATCTCATCTTTTTTTTTTCGTATTAATGCCAACCAACGAGCAGCACAAATAACAATTTGTGAGTTGTGAAACTAGTAGTTGTTCACTCAAACATCCACTGCTTTCGAAAACACTCTTAAGAAAAGTGTTGATCGCCATAAGTTAGCCCCCATCCCCGCCATTGAAAGCAAAGGGTATTACTTTAAAGCATTTACGCATTCATATAAGTGAATATATATATATATATATGATAATGTGTGTGTGTATTTGTGCGTGTGCATATATGCGTGTGATTCTTCCCTCATTTACAGCCACATAAAAAATTCATCTAATGATGTTGATTTTTTATACGTTTTTCTCCGTTTTTTTTTTTTGTTGTTTTCCTCAACTATTTTTTCTACGTTTCATTTTACGCGTTGTTATTGTTGTTTCTATAACCCGTTGTTGACCAAGTTTGTTTGATTTAATGTTTTTTGCTGTTGCTGTTGTTGCTGCTATTTTTTCGCTATTTATTCCCACTAACTGACCGACCGACCGGATGAGCAGCTGCTTTAGAGGCACTGATATGAATTTGCTGTATGCGGTGGCTTCGTGTTTAAATATCTAGCATCTAGCACGAGAGGAGGATGAAAAAAAAAAAAATGACAGGCCTAACTATCAATGCATACATATACACCTATACATATATATACACTTGGTTGTGTTTGCGTTCATATTTACTACAATCAAACTCTCTAATGAATAGACAGCAAGTAATGAAACCAGTTTCATTGAGAAAAATATCTGAACGTAACTATGAATTAAAGGCAAATCAACACACGCACGACATACGTATTTATTCTCTTAATAGAAAATATATCATAAAAACAAACCTATTTCAATAGATGAGTGCTAGAAAATAGCAATCGTTTGTCTCGAGTGAAACTTTAAGTTTTCATCAGACAGTTGGTATCTGGCATCACAATATCAAAAGTAAATTCAGTTCATATGCAATCTTTTGCATTCGATAACTCATTCCATTCATTTTTAAGGCCGGACAATATTATAGTCGAAAATAGGTAACTTTCTGTGTCGTAGTCTCTCGCCGACGCTACGATAACTAAGAATACCGGTATATGAATTCCCGTTTTTCGATACTTTCAAATAGGATCATCATTTGCTTCCAAGTCCTTTCTTCCTGCTTATTATTCATTTCATCAGGCATATTTTAAAGCCCCTCAGCAATAAGAATGAAGAAACAAATTTTTGATCGGTTTCCACTCCAAAAGAAACTCCTACTTTTTTACGGGCCGCGCATTGAAACTTGCAGTAAGAATTATTTTTCTTCTTCTTTCTTAGTTTCTCCATTCCCTTCAATGAAAGGAACAGGAAAGATAAGAAGTGTAACTTAAAGCAGAAACTCATCCGAAACACGAAGATCTCCGGTCTTCATCTTCAAAGAGGAAGTCAAAGTTCCAAATTGAGTCTTCAATATTAATGCGCGCTTTAATTTTGTACAGAAAGCTTGCAGCTTCTGCCTTGGTTTCCAAAGTCGAAGCTATTTCGTAATATGGTTAATAAGTTCGAACTTAACTGAATTCTATTTTTGTGTTAATTTTTCTTTTGTATAACACGATTTGATCTTAGCGACATAGTAATACGAAGTCCGCCTATTCTCTTAACGTCTAATAACAATGAAAATTAACATAGGATTTACATTAAAATCCTTTCAATTCACATGAGACAAAAAGACAGCATAATTGATAATAATAATAATAAAAAAAAAAAACAAATGGGATTAAAACTCTCCCTAAACAAGTACCAAGTATTGAGGTCTTTTAGATGATATTTCCGTAATTAGATGGAACGCTGCTACTTTATATTACATATCTGTTATAAAGCCATTTGAACCACAACCAAATTATTACAACAATCTTTTATGTTATATATGTAAATGTAAAGGTTATATTCTCCATTCATACACACATGTATTCGTACGTATAAATATTATTTCCTATCTGTACTTTGTTGCTTATGAGATTTTTATGAATGAATTTCGAAGTTTTTTTAATAAATTGCACCGACAATATTTCGGATTTGTGTAATTGTATATATATATATGCGTGCGTATGTGCAATTCATTCAAAAACTTCTCCTAACTAAACTAAACAATCATTCAAAGGGTGAAATATAATAATTTTATCTTTTCGTTTGTAACACCATTGGAAGTTTTACATAAACCTTTCTCTTCGTCTGCTTATTTGCTGACAAAATTGATTTTCAAGATTCCACACCATTTTAAATTACCGCAAATCGATTATTAATCCATTTTATACAATAACTATGTATGTATAGGAAAATCTTTCCTCCTTTAAAAGTGATTTTACGATACCTGTCGGAATTCGAAAACCTTTCAAACGACCCTGCAGTTACTTAAGCAAAAACGTATTCGCTTTATATAGCAAATCAATACGAATATGATTGCATAGTAGAACGCTTCTCTAATGGTCTAAAGGCATTTAAGAATTGCGTAAGTAATTTGTAGATGCAAAAATATGAAAAAAGCCTCAAGTTCCTATACATACAGAGAGAAGTAATCGATATTAATGCAAAGTCGAGCAATCGAAGTATAGCTAGGAGCATGAACTAATCGATATTAATGCGAAGTCGAGCAATCGAAGTATATCTGTGACTATAATCGTGACTTAAATTGGAGAGCTCAAGCTTGTGCCGAGGCTTGAAAGCATATGAATGTCGCTGTGGGTTACCCCAAACTTTTTTAATATATTGTGAAAAAATTGCTCATCCTACGTTTAGTCGTAGAATTTACTTCTTTGGTCTAAATAAATTATAGTCATAAAGCTAATGTAATATCGGCTATGGAAGGGTGACTGTGAGGTTTTTCTAACGATCGCCTCGCTGTACATGTAAAAAGTTTTCACATCCCTTTAGAATTACGCAATTTCACGAATTCTAACGCCCTCGTACGCCTTAACTCTTACGATACAAATTCAATGTAAGTTTAAATCCAATTAAGTTTAGAAATCGAATATAAACGACTTTATGTGAAGCTCACTAAAGTAACTAAAATCAAATGTAAAGAACTTGATGTGAATCTAAGAGTATGTAAAGTTTGCCTTATAGGATGAAGACAACAACTTTTTCATTGATTATTATGAATTTTTCACTTCGTCAGGTTGTACTAACCAGATTCTTTTTTTTTTTTTTTTTTTTCATCTTAATTATGTTGTTATAAAATGTATAAAAATTTATGCATAATTTCGAAATAAAATGTTATTAGCGAAAAGAAAAAAAAACTAGCAGCCACCGAAATCTATAATCATGATTCATGAATGAATGAAAGTTGTTTATTAATGAAACTTGATTTGTTGCTTTTTTTCTTTTTTCTTTTTTTTTTTTTGCAAATTATAGTTTCGAGTTTGATTTTTTCTTTCCTTTGTTACAAGCATGTGCATGTGTGCGTGTTTGCATGTATATATATATATATATATATGTATATATATATAAAATGGGTTTGATTTTATAATCAGTAGCGGTTAGAAAAATAATAATTAATTATTGCTTCCGATAGCCAACGTTTGATTAATACGTTAGAAACGAAAAAGTGAAAAAAAGCTGTGGGAAAGGAAGCGAATAGATTTCAAAAATCTATAAAAATAACTATCGAATAAATTTATTGTTAATTAAAAGTGAATAATGAACGTAAATATCTAAATAAATAGTTCCGAGATAGAAATAACCTCAAGCATCTAAAAACACTTCGAATTTATTGCTGCAACTAAACGGGACTTTCATTCGTTACATGGAATCTGCAAAGAGGATCGCACTGTTACGTAAACTGTGGCAATTAGAAAAAGTTCTCAAAATTTGATTCATTATATGAAATCCCGATGGAATAAAATGTTTTCCCAAATCTATTCTTTTAAAATAAACACACACACACACTACTCGTAAGACATGCTACTTCAAGCTATGCGACAATCTTTTATTGAATCTTTTAGTGATGCACAGTTTCTGAGATCTGAATTCCATTTACTGCAATTTTCTTCCATATAACGACTTTTTCAGATAGATAAAGCATTGTAGAGGAGTTGGTCGTAACAGTGCTCCGGTCCGAACATTTTCAATAACAATCGTCCGTTTAGTCAAAACATGTCAGCCCATCCCGAATTTTTTCAACATATATCTAAACCACGCCACGTGGGTTGAACATGAAAATACATCGGACAGACGGATGAATCAAAGTTCATTTCTGCATGGACTTTTCAAATAAAGTGCAGACTTATTTTATGTCCTTCCGGGTGCACATTCGCATGAACTGATGACTCTGTGCAGAAACCGGTCCAGGCGTTGATTTGAATTTTTTTTTTGTAACAAACTACTCGAAAATCAACCATAGAACCTGAAAATTTTCTTTATCTTAGTTTAAAATCTTAAGATACCTTAGAAAATCTTATTCTGAAGTCGCAATTGAAATGTCGAAGCGTTTAGATGAAAACTGAATCAGCCAACAACATTTTAAGTCCGGAAACAATATGTTTATAAGGGAGCCGTGTTTAAAATTTCAAGTACCTAGAGCAAGCCTATAAAACTATGTTCGGAAAATCAAACCTTTGGTCCGTTTAATAGTTTGCTGTATCCACAGTCATCTTCTTACAGATCAGTTTCAAATATTTAAATCTATAAAAATAATAAAAAAAAAAAAAAATACTGAAGAGGAACGAAAACGCTATAATGGGACACGGCCCACCATTAAAAGCACTACACCATCCTACAGTTCATTCATGCACCGACTTTTCAAAACAAGATGTTACATAAGAACTGGGAAGAAGAAGTGGTCCGGACCGAGCCATTCTCAATAGCGTTCGTGCTTGGGCGAAAATTGCCGGTGCGGCAAATTTCATTAAAGTATCTCAAAAATTCCGAACTATAAGTTGAACCTAAGAAGACAAAACATACCGACGGATAGAACAGCTTAGATTAATTCAGAAAATGATTGTAAAGCGATCAGTATGATAAAAGACGCGCTCATCTCAAGTGCTTCTGGATGTTGCATACACCCACACAAACTTAAAACACCTTTGTACCAAACCGAAAATCTCATAAGGAGGAAGGAGGAAGGAGAAAACAAAACAAAAGAAAAGCAAAACAGAGGTTAAATCGCATGAAAATTAGATCACAATGCTTACCACTAGCACAGATCAAGTGGGTGAGGCCAATCCAAGCACCCCGAGAAGATCGGAGAGGAACAAAAAAAATAAATAAATAAAATAAAAAAATGACAAAAAAGCTTGCATACATAGCATGAGGCAGTTTTACATCGTAACCAAGGAAAACAACTGTCACCAGTCAGGCGCGATTATGGCCCTTGACTTTATACTAAGAACCTACAAGTACCGCACATCCAGATAACAAAACAATTACAATCCGAAAAGAAATAGAGTCTCGAAGTAGCGAAGCGAAGTGTCATGGGTTCATCATCAACTTTGTACGCGGTACTTTTTCTCCAGCTTTAATGAACACGCCAGGCGATAAAGACTAACAATACATGTTTTTGTTTTGTTACACATAACATGTGTACATTACTTGTATACTTTTTATTCTCATTCAATTCGTTTCGTTTATTGTACAATGCCACTTAACTATCCAACATATCTTAGTGGAGACGCGATCGAAAAGATTTATTCGATAATAAAAAAATGCATTTTACTTTGTCAACAACTATAACCTCGCTGCACGTCACAGCGAGTCCAATGATCGACAGCTATCGAGTTTACACGATATCGACGAGAGCTATAAACCGGCACCAGATTAATGACCAATAATTTCCTTTCCTTGAAGGTAACCGAAAAGAAAGCAAATTTACGGACCCTGTTTTCGTGAACTGAGAGAAAACAGAGAGAGACATCTTCGAAGCATCGACCATGAGTTCACACATTCGAAACTGTTTTAGTACTGGTAGTAGTAGTAGTAGTAGTGTTGCTTATTATCAAGATCGACAGAATGTTTTTTGCGCTTATGTTGAGCAAAAATTGGAAATCCATGTGAGTATTGACAGGAAGGATTATAAGCTAAAAGCTGAAATCTGGAGAAATAGTAGCAATGGCACGGTAGAGAGAAGATTTTTATGTTTAATCTGAAAATGAATATTAAAATAATGACATGTAATTATGCACTACTATAGCGCAAAGTGCTATATAATGATATTTCATCTCAACATACAATAAAAAGTAAGGGAAAGAGAGAATAGCGTGCGCTAGAGAAGAGAATTTTTATTTTTGTTTTTTTTTGTATTTATTTTCTTCTTATTTATGACCAACTAGTCATGATTAGGGAACATCCGGTTTACTAACCGAAAAACCATGCGTTTATTTAGTGTTTAAGTACATGTTTAACTACTTGCATGTAAACGCGTGAGTGTATGCATGAGTATGCTTATGTGCGTGTGTGCGTGTGTGCGCGCACGTATGTTGTAATAGTAAATGTGCATCTTCAGCCATACGCATTTGAATATAGATATATATGTATATATGTATGTATGTATATAATCGTTTATGATATTTTGTTTATTTTCATTAAAACCCACCATGACATACGGGTTTCATCGAAGAGTAAATGACAATAATGTGATGCTAAACTGTATGCATGCACTCCAGTCAAAGCGTTAGTCTTTTCCACTGTTAACTATTACACACCATTTAACTTTCCTTTACTCCTCTCTTTATTATTAACCGCTAGCGCTACGAAACGACGCTGATAA
>CCAG010022883.1:0-23961 GCA_001077435.1 Glossina morsitans morsitans
AATCTGAAGATGCTTTTCTAAAGGGTAGAGGAATACTATCCTCGACATTCATTGTTTTTCTGTTTCCTTTTTTTTCTTCCTTTCTAATAATAAATTTATTTCTATTTTTTTGTATTTTTTTGTGTTTATCTTATATTTCATTTTTTATCATCTTTTCTGGTTGCATACATACATATGTAAATTATCTAAAATTTGTGTGTTTATGTGTTAACTTTTTATAACATTCTTGGCACAGAGTAAGAGAAGACCGAAGTAATAGAGTGAAAGAAGAAGAAAATTTTCTTCCGCATTTCTTTGCACAAGGCTTTCTCTCCATGTTCCTTTGCGGTATGTAATGACTGCTACGTGGGTTATATTATTAAGTGGACTGTTGTGGATCGTCTCACACTCAATTCTTAGATTTTGTGGCTATATTCGGTTTATCAAAAGCTTTGGAAAAGTCAAAGAAAACCTCAGAGACATTAGTAAAGCATATGTATCCTAAATTTTAAGCTGACCTAGGCGTTGTTATCTCCTCGCCTAACCGTCCTTCTATTTCTTGCCTAATTTATTTATTCGTTCGTCTATCCATCGTTCCGTGTGTTTTTCCGACCGTCCATCCGTTCGTCTATCTATCCTTCTCCTCCCCCTTCGTACCCCATATGTCTGTCCCTCCGTCTGTTCGTGTAACCAACTACCCGTTCACCATCCGTCTGTCCCTCCATCCATTTGTCCGACAATCTTTTCGTTGGAGCAACTAATTGTCACTCCATCTGTTTTTTCGACCATCCGTCCTCTCGACTGTCTACCGTTTTCCTCTCCGTCCTCACCCCATATGTCTGTCTCTCTATGTTCTGTGTTCGTCAAACCTACTACCCATCCACCATCTGTCTGTTTGTCCATCCTTTTGTCCGACCATCTATTCGTCCAGTCATCTAAACGTCACTTCGTCTGTTCGTCCATTCGTCCGTCTTCGTGTAACAAACGGTTCGGGCTTTTCAAAGTTTAAATCGATACAGGCATGTTCGCCCATCGGTCCGTGTAACGTCCATCGTAATATTAGCTTTAAGTTTGCCATAGAAGATAAACTAAGAACACCTTCTGTTTTACAAAGTCAGACGAAACTGTTTTATTACTCATTACAAGTAAGCTGCAATTCATACAGTGGTAGCTGTGTAAATTTAAAAAAAAAAAAAGGCCAGGCCCATCCAATTTTGTGCAGTGGAGTTTTTTTTTAAGACATATGTAGTGACTATAAAACATTCGGCCACATCTGTACGTAATTCCTGTATGTAAATACATGTTTTCCTCACCTTCAGTTTTAATGATCTAAGTTTGAAAGTGTCAGCAGTAGTCGCAGAGAGAACTTTTAACTTTGCACATAAATGGTGAACAATTTTTGCTTTCCAGAAATCTTACCTGGAAAAACATAAATCACGGGGGATAAGTCTTTTGTCTTGCTAACTATTAACGTATGTTCGTAAAGACGACCTTTTATGTGGACTTCAATTACAATCAATTTCTATAATACTTGTCTCTATCCGTTGCCCTTAGTCGTGTGAAGTGAAGACTTGTCTTCTTAGTTCTTTTCAGCTTTTCTTGTTAACTTCCGGTTCTCTTACTCTGTGTTTTTGTAGGTTGTATTCATCTAGTATGTGTTCATATTTGTTGAAATGTATTTTGTTTTGACTTTAAGTCACTATCACATTATAAGAAATGAAAAAAAGAAAATTATAATAAAATAAAATTTTAAAAAGCAATATTAATAATAATAATAATAACAATAATATCAAAGAGTTACCCAGGGTAAACTGACTAATGTGTCTTCAATTATTTGTGATAACAAGTGCAATATTTTTTTTTCGTTTAAATTAATTGTAACTTAAATTTGTTTATTTCAAATATTATTAGATCATTAAATAACAAATTGCCAACTTTCTTATACACAAACACTAATCTTTGTCTAAAAGAATTACTTACAGTTCATATCGTATGCATTAAAAGCTTCTTAGGCGAGTTGCTACTTAAAGTAGTAAGAAAATCATAGTCAGTTGCGATCGAATCTTTTATATGCCATAATGTTGAGTGGGTGTGTTTGATTTATGCTATTTTTGTAGAATAATTTTGTGAAAATTTTTATCGTATGTCTGCTGCAAACCAAAAAAGACACGGAAAGCAAAGGCGTTCTCAGTTTTGGCTGTATAGGAACATGGGCATGGCAGGCGTGTCCTTTGACTTGTTTGCGGCATTTTCAAACTCTTTTGCAAATTTTTAGACGATATTTTCATTTTTGCAAACGGAAGAAAGTCTACCACAGGTACCACATAGTTGGGCAGACGGACAGATGTACAGACAAGCAGACGGTCATACTTAGTTGTATTCCCAATCTGTAACTGGCCAAGAATTTATATACTTTGTGGAGTTTTTGGAGATGGCTTCTACTCATTATTAAGGTATTGGTCAATGTTTCCCATTTTCGTACAGGTCACCCACTGAATATACCTTCAAATCTTTGCAGATCTGCCGCAGTTTAAGAGTCATAAGCAAAAAACTCATTCTTTATTCCATTTAAAAAGCGGTGTTCTCAGTTTCTGGGGTACTCCAGGCGTTTGGTCTTTGGCCGATTTGATCCGTTTTCAACATAAGTTTGCGGGCAAGAAGCTTTATTTTCGCAGCCAGGAGAATGTTTACACCGGACATTACACAGACGGACAGACGGACATGCTTAAATCGATTAAGAAGTTGATGCTGATCAAGAATGTATATACTTTGTGGGGTCTCTAGGGCTTACTTCAGGCCGTTGCAAACGTTTTGACAAAATGAATATACCGCTCATCGTTCGGTGATGGGTATAGAAACGAGCTGTCAAGTTTCATTTGTGGCTTTTACATCTCTGTAGAAGGCATGTGTCATGTGTCTTGTTCGCAGCATATTTTAGAATAAAAAAAAACGAGTATGCGTTCTCTCTTATTAGCGTTTACCGAAGTAGTAGTTATCTGGCCTATGTTATGAAGCATTAAGGATTAAATAAATTTTTATTGTACATTGAAAGTTAGAATTGTTCTAAACTCCAAGTGCTTAGATGTGATGCCTTTTAATTTTATATTTCTCTTTTAATATCAAAGTGTTAAACTAAACTAAAGTTTAACTTGATTGGTGAAAACGAATCCATTGAAATCAAGTGCGAAGGTTTCGACTTTTCAAGTCGAACTAGTCACGTATCACAAATCCCATTATTTCATAGTTCATTTTTTTTTCTTCTGTTTATGCCGAACCAATTCACTAAAATTCATAAAATTCAATCTTGATCGAAAGGGCCCAAAAAAGTGCACCGCTTGATGTTACTTTTATCACACTTATGATTAGGTTAAGATTACGGTATTCGAGGCGACTAATATCAGTTGTTTTAAATCCTTCCCTATTTACAAGTCATCTGTTGTTGTACGATGAATATAAGGGCCTTTTTAATAGGGCTAATATGCAGCCTTCTTGACATGGCAGCCATAGTTTATATATCAAATTTGTTCTCTTTTTTTTTTTTTTAGTAAGAATTGAAGGGTTATTCTGTAAGTAAGACTTGGCAAAGACATACATTGCAGAAGCGTTTGGAAATTATCCAGAATTTTTTCATTGAAGTAATCGTTCTTTTATTCCAACTTTTCGTACGCTTTTACCTATAGTGATGATAATTATGTCTACGTGTACCACCAATCAAAAAAAGCAAGAAAAGTTTAAGGTAAGGAAAACATTGTTGCTGTTCCCGTAAGTGTTGCTGAAAAACAAAATTTCTCGTTTTGAAGGCATTCTCAACGAAATAAGTTCACTTGCGTGAACCTTAAAAAAAGTTGTGAGCCTACAACATAATTATCATATACACGACATTTTCTCAAGCGTGGCTTGGTTCAATGGCTTCATCTTGACAGCAGCAATTGTAGCCTGTTGCAGGAGAATTCTTTGAAAACATTGCAAGGATTTATTTTTGAGATTGGCTTGTGAACTAAGGGCGGGCCTTCCTTTAAAAGCGGTGTTCTTTTCCTGCACTACCAGGCATGAAAATATGGAGTACATTTTGCGGTCTCATCATTCGGCAACGACTCACTCGATTCCTAAAGGTTTAGAAATCATTTTAAAAATTGAATCAAAGTGCCACCTCAGTTGCGGTTGGCCATCGCTTATTCATCACAGAATTGGGTCGCCATCACCGTTTCTCTATTCTGAGGTCATTGCGGTCGTGTGATTTAACATCCACGAAAGTTTTTTTTGGGGGAATATCAAATCCCAGCGGCCGGTTACCGAGCTGCCGCACGATATGACAGACAAAAATGAAACGATTGCATTTTTGGTTGATGGTGTTCGATTGGTTGGCTTCACGTTCGTTGTATTTATAATGGGACATGGCGATCTCATCAATGTGTGTATAACAGAATACCGTTGTCGAATACAGCTGTCGACTACCATCAACTCAATTTAACAAGATTTTATTAACAAGAACCATTAATTCAGTTTGTGCTCGATAACGGGAATCGTAAGGCGACTCCAGGTTCATGCGCTATAGACTTTAGAACACTTCAAGACGACATACCGCCACTAATGTTGAATGGGATGATTAATAATTGGAGCCTTCGTGTGCGTTAATGTGTTCAAAACCTTGGCGAAGATTTGAACGATATTTCGTCGATAATATAACTGCAATATCTGAGATTCAAAACAAACCATCATTTACTATCATATGTTGATCTTGTTTTTTTTTTTTTTTTTAATTTTAAAAAATATCATTTTTAAGGAAAAACTCTTTATTTTTTGGAATTTTTTCATATTTTTTTATAAATATGTTCCTTTTCTTTTTTATATACTCAGTACAGTGAGTCATCTGTTGTTGATATATTCTTTGTTTTTGTCTTTTCATTTCTTTCTCCTAAACATGGAATAAAAAAAACAAATTTCTGCGAGAATTCGTTCACTTTTGTCTTGAAATGGTAGGAAAAGCAAAGCTAACGTTTAGTGAATGTCACTGCCTCTAGGCAGTGTTTCGTCAGGGACAATGAGTGCGGATTTAAAATTGTCTTATGATTATTTTGATTTTGGGCAGATTTTTCTGAAATTTAATTACTGCAAATATATATATATTTTGATACAAAAATAAGACACCATTCTAGATCATGGAAACTGTTCGGACAATTGACGAATCCATTCTGCGAAGCCCAACACCTTACTCACCGCTTAATTTTGTGTACATGTTATAACGTTATGTTCCGTCCGTCCGTCCTTTACGGATTTCCTCATCAAATTTTAACATTATGAATTTGTATTTGTCATAATAATGTGTGTGTGTGTATCTCATTTTGTCAATTTCATATTATATATACCTTGCGTGCAACGAGTACACTCGTGTGAAACAATTTAAATGCACGTTTTCGAAAGAGGTCGATACAGTTAATTGGTTAATAAGCAAATATCATATGCATGTCAGCTGTTCATGTATGTTCATTCCATTGGCATTTATGCATTTTATGATCTAATAATTTTGTAAATATATATCAACTGTACTAGAATTTTAATTTTAACTTGTTTTGTTTTTTGTTTTTGGTGTTTGTGTTTTCTCTACACATTTTTTTTGTTTGTTTGTTTGTTTTTTTTTTTTTTTTTTTTGGCTGGTGTGTATATCGGTTTGGCAGTGTGTGTAAACCTACAAAATTGACGTATTTTTTTTTTATTATTTTTTTTTGAGAGTTAGTAAAAAGCTTGTGGATTTCATTTCTTTAACAAGTGCCGCTAATAGACAGATCTAAGGTGCGTTCCAGGTATAAACGTAACGGACAAACTTATAAAATAATTTACATAAAATTATATATATATATGTGTGTGTGCATTAACAACCTTTTTTTCGTTTTTTCTTTTTTTCCTTTTAACTTCCATTAAAAGCAAAGAGTGAAATAAATTATAAAATTATATGAAATTTTGGTGGAAACATTGCAGGTACCTTAACAACAACTGGGAATGTGTGCATAAGATTATTAAAAATTTACTTTAATTCACTTAATTCACTTAAATATAAGCGTTAAAGTTTCAAATGTTTCGTTTCCTGTTTTCTTTGTGGCTGCGTTTTACACAACTAAAGCTTAAAAATTAAAATATATTTTAAAAATTATCTCTTTACACTTAATCATAACAATAATAAAAATATATCTGTATATATATATGTATATGTAAAAAAAAAAAAAAAAAAAATTAAAAAAAATTTATTTGGCGATATTACGATTTTGTTTAAATAACACAATATTCCTCCTTGATCCGATATCCGCTAAAGCGAGCATGTAAGAATTGAAAACCTCAAACTTTTCGAAATTTGAATTCTTTCTCTTTCTCTTCTTCTTCTTCTTCTTCTCCGTCTTTTTTCATCATCATGTGTTATTGTATTATTTAAACAAAATCTTCTTTAACCTATGGATTTTGTTGTTTATCATTGATTTGGGCATTTTGGCGACGCAAATCGGAACTAATAAAAGCAGTGATAATAGTGCCAACAATCAGCATAATAGCCATAGTGACATTGGCTACCACATCGCTAAAATCGCTAAGCAACCACGAATACATTGATGTGAAAATAATACCGAATACTTGTGAGGACGCATTCAATAGACCGGAAGATGTACCTTCCGGCTCGGGGAATGTTAATTCGGCAGCAAATTCAAAGCCCACTGGCAAATAGCCCGTCATAAAAAAGCTGAAGAATAAATGTTAACGATAATAACAATATAACAACAACAAGAATGGTAATAACAACAATAAGAAAAAAAAAGAAAACAATGTTTTTTCGTTTTCTTTGTTTAGAAGAAAAAAAGAAAAAAACACTTCTTGTGGCACTCATGCACGCAAGCACGCACGCACACTTGCAGACAGTCCAGCATTCATACAGAGTAAGTTTTGTTTGCTTTTTTTTCTCCTTTTTTGAAAAATAGTCAAGAACTAAAGCACAACAATCAACAAATGTTCACAATTGCAGAAATGATTGCCTGAACTCAGACTTATCGCTGATGCCACACGCACTCGCACACAAACGCACGCATATTCAATCAAACCAAAAAAAAAAAAAAAAAAAAGGATAGGAAAAATAAAACTTACCCAAGCAATGATGCCGTTATATAAACTACTACAATACTTCCGGTATCCAGTGTAAAAGCAAATACCCACATGCCGACCATTGAAAAAGCATAAACTCCTAAAGTCGTTTCTCTGCGAACAAAAGATTACAAAAATAATAGTAAAATGAAAAGTGCATTACAGAGGAAAAATTCTCTTGTGTTTAAAGCGAGAAATAAGCAATTAGGCTTATGTGCTTTAAGTCTCTCTCTAAGAGAATTCTAATAAGAATTTTAGTTACGTCTCAAAGGAAACAAAATTTGAGAAAATTATTGAAATAAAAAAAAATCACGAAAAATTAAAATAAAAAGAGAAATTTTCTTAAAAATATTTTTACAGAATTTTTGGAAATTTTCTACAAATTTTTGCGAAAAAGATTGGCTTATGTGCTTTAAGTCTCTCTCTAAGAGAATTCTAATAAGAATTTTAGTTACGTCTCAAAGGAAACAAAATTTGAGAAAATTATTAAAATAAAAAAAATCACGAAAAATTAAAATAAAAAGAGATTTTCTTAAAATATTTTCTTAAAAATATTTTTACAGAATTTTCGAAATTTTCTACAAATTTTTATGCAAAAGATTGACAAGCAAGAAAATAAGTAGAAACTATGATAGAGCAGGGCCCTATGCTACCGTAAAATTTATTCATATACTATAAGGCGTGACCACAAGAATGCAAGTAGGACGGATGGACAGACAAAGTTAGAACGATTCGGAGAATGATTCTGAATCGATCGCTACGATAAAAGACCTCCCATGCTCGTTTGGATGGGTGTTGTATACATTCGTACAAACTTAATTGCAAATCCTTTACTGTCCCAGAGGACAAAAGTCTAAAAAGACGATTTGCTCCCATACTTAGACCTAAGCACATCGCACATATTTAGCACAGTTAGTTAGTTAGTTAGTTAGTTAAGCAATTTGTACGTATCGTGTTATCTTTCCCTATATATATTACGAGCTAACCGTAGCTTAAATTTTATTTACGTTTTGTTCATTTTTCTTATATACATACAAACATATTGGTTAGGAACTGTAGAGACAGAGTTATCTATGCTAACATTTAAAGTAAGTCAACTGACGTATTGCGAATGTACTCAATTAACCGATTGGCAAACGTTAAGATGATTTTGAACTGAGGCATAGAGGAGAAGATTGTACATTATGTTCTTTGTGGACCGAATCGTGGTCGGAATACCATCACCGAAACGTTATAGTTACCCATAATCATCCGTAAATAAATTGCTCGTAGAAGAACTGACTAGGTTTAGTTTCTTTGGCTGACCGCATGAAGAGACCGACAGTGATAGACGGCAGACCGAGATATATAGACTTTAACCTCAATGAGATTCTTTCGTTTATTTTAAGCCGTAAGGTTATACCAATAGCCATAGTTTCGCAGAACTCTAAGATGAGTTACTATATGAAGCATAATTATTAGATTTTCCTCCGATGCATATTCACTGTGGTGGTTAGATGTTGGGTTAAGTGAAGTAAAGGCTGTGCGAAGAATATAAATCTCTTCTTTGATATTGTTATTGTAAATAAACGCAGTTAAGTCATAAGGTTTAATCGGGCAGTAGAACTCTTTGTTTATGCATGCAAACAAGCCTGGAACAGCTGCTGATCCATACTTTGGCAACAGAATTAAATAACTTTTCCGAAAAGAAAAAATTTCAATCTTCACAATTTGTACCACAAGTGGTGTAGAGTGTAAAAAGTTTTATTCATTTTATAGTTCAGTTAGGATCGCCGCGACTTTTCCTTTTTATATCCATCACCGAAGGATGGAGGATATATTCGTTTTGTCAAAACTTTTGCAACGCCCATAATGAAACATCAGGGATCCCACAAATCATATATATATTCTTGGTCAGCATCAAACTCTTAATCGGTCCGTCTGTCCGCCTGTATAATGTTTTCCGTAAACATCCTTCTGGCCACAAAAATAAAGCTAGCGACTTCAAATTTCGCAGAGACATTGAAAATTCTTGCGCGCAGATTTGTATTAAAAATGGGTCAAATCGATCAGAGGACACATCCACAGCGCTACGAAAACTGGGAAGTCTTCTGTGTAAAATATTGGTTTTTTGCTCATTATTTATAAACTATAGCAGATAAATGTACAAAATTTTGAACGCATATACCATGAGTGATGCTGTGCGAAAATGGAAAAAATTGACCCCGCCTACCCAATATCATAGTGTATCAAAATTGAATTTTTTTTCCAATATCTTTATAACGCACAGAAACAAGCACCACAAACCCTCTAAAGTACATAAATTGTTGGCCAGTTCCAAATGGGGAATATCGCTAATCCTGTCCGTCCGTTCAGATGTCCATTTGTATGTCTGCGCAATTGTGTAGTATTTGTGGTAAACATTTTCCGGTTAGCGAAAATAAAGTGGCCCAAAGTTTTCAAAGTTTTGGCCTACAACGCCCACACGAAAGCTTTTTTTTTAAAAAAGAGGAGTTCAGTCGCGCCTACTCCACACTACAAAGCATGAAGATTTAATTATTTTATTTTTTTTTGTCTTTATTTTATTTATTTATTTATTTATTTTTTTTAATGTAACGTTGAAGGGTATAAGAGATTCGGTCAGGACCGAATTTAATTCTCTTACTTGTTTATTTTTACGGCAAATATAATTTTGACTTTTTAATTTTCGATTAACTTTATAAATAACAAAGCTATCTCTCCCTCTCTCTCTCTCTCAGTCTTTCCCTTTTAACTGTTTAAGAAGTCTTATCGAATTGCAAGGTCACAATAATGTGCATTTAACGAGGCAGTTGATCATCTCAAGCCATAGGAACCTCTGAAAACTTGGCTTTACGAACTGAAAGTGTTGCCACGGATTTCAAGTTAATAAGTCTGACTTTGCTTATTCAAAACGATTTCTTAAGAATGGGCCTGAGTGCAGAGAACATCTGACCAAAAATGGATGATGACTATACTTGTCTCATCGTATCAAATAATATTTCAATTATTGTTTGATTCGAATTTTTATTCACTTACTTGAATTTATGACTTTTATCAAGAATGATGCCCGATACCACGGAGCCTAACATTCCCGACAAAACAATAGATAAACCAATACGACCCGTATCGATCTCATGGCCAGGATAATATTTAAGAACCACCTGAAATAAGAAAGGAATATAATGCTTACGATTAATTCTTGAAAGGCATAATAAGAGGAGTGCAAGAGGAGTTAGATAAGATCCTGCTGTTAGACTAGTAAGAGAATAATTCAAGAAGAAAGTTCAATTATACAGTAATTACCGGATTAAGTAAAGTTGATATGGCGTAGAAGACACCGACATTCATACCGTACGAGATCAATAGTAATATATAATTAACGTTAGTTATTAGATTCTTAAGCGATTGCATGAAAGTGATTTGATTTTCTGCCTCCTCCGAACCAGGACCAGCAACTTTTTGTGCAGCAGAAGGTGGTGTAGGTGGTTTCGCTTGGAAAACTGTTGTATCGTATAAGGCGACGCAAGCAAACAACAAAAGAAAAAAAACATAAAATAAAAGAAAGTAAATAAATAAAAACAAAACAGAGAGAGAGAGGGAAAAAGAGAGCGAGAAAAAATTCCTTAGCAAATGTTAATAAACATTTTTTCCAAAAACAAACAAAACACTTTTAATTGTCCGTTAGTCATGCATGCTTATGTATGGGTAGCAAAGCAATTTTTTAAAATTTTTTTACTTACACAGCACTATCAAGATGAATAGAACTGTAGTTAAACCCGCAACATAGTTGAACATCCATTGTAAATCATTTCCGATAACATTGAGATCGTCAGAGTTGGCCACCAGCATAGGCGGTAAAACGAAACCGATGGCAATACCCAGCTGTAAATAAAATTGAAAGAAAATAAAAGAGAGAAAAGTTAAAAAAAATTCAAAAAAACACAACAAAAAAAAAAGAAGCATTTTTTACAGTTACTTGACTTGGATAGAATATCGCTTTGAAAAAAATGCTTTATACGACCGTGAACGTAAACTTTTTAAACATTTTTTTTTTTTTACTTTCTTTAGTGGGTGTAAACGTGTGTGGCATTTAATAGTCGTCGTATCACTTTACGCACTCTCTGCGAAATTTATTTATTGAGCCATAAACAAATGAAATTTTCATCCTTTACTAAATTGTTAACTGAGCAAATATTTTCCTGTGTGTGTGTGTGTGTGTGTGTGTGTGTGTGTGTGTGTGTGTGTGTGTGTGTGTGTGTGTGTGCGTGTGTGACATTTTCTTTCGCACGTCATATACATTGATGGACGTTGCAGCGTGAAAAACGTGACACAAGTGATATATGGATAGTCGATGAATGAAGTACGAAAAAGAAGACGAAACAACGTATGATTTTCATTAAGTATTTTGCCAATGGATTAAAGAACTGGAGACCTTTGCATATTTAAAGTAACATATTTCACTTGTGACCTTAGTCCGTGGAAAGGTTATGTGCAATATAAAGGGGAGACAAGAAATATTGAAAGCCAAGTACTTTCTGTCATTCGACTCTATAATGATTTTTGATAGACATAAAGGCTGTGTCCAAATATTAAGACCAATTTATTTTTTATCTCTTTTAAATCTATTTCTTCGCCTTCAAAGTCATCCTTCAAATGTACATAACAGTTTGGCCCGATGGCAGGAACACCACGATAATCGAAGAAAACTGTTTTGGTCAACTTTGGCAAGATTTTTCCGATCTTTGCTCACCATTTACACGATATTCACTCGATTGATCTCTGATTTTTTCCAGGTCGCATGCATAGATCCCAATGCAATCTTCCGTAATAATGCCTTTCATGACCTATTGGTAGTCAGAAATCATCTCCTCGCATACGTTGAAAATAGGGGAAAAAAATACTTGTTGTTTCATACGAAACTAAGCGCAGGTGAAACGCTAATGACGTTTTTGATGTAACATTTGGAACAGATGTCTGTCACAGTGCTTTTAATTTAGAAAAAAATATTTCTGCTTTTCGATAAACTCGGACAATTTACTTCGAATATTGGTCCTACTTTTTGATCACAGAATTGTATATTTTTTTTAATCCAAGAATTTTTGAAATGGATTCTTCTTATTGACTTTTCCATTCTGGGCGAAGACGTTTTCTGTGTTGATATGTTTAATAAAAAATTTGCAAAAATTTAGAATTTCCTCCGACTTCTCAATAACTTAGCAGTATTTCTATTTGCATTTACTGGTTTCCCATTATCATCTTGAATTGAGACGTCTTGCTGTCCGTAATAAAAAATGTATGCAAATTACTGAGCTACTAGTGTTTTTGCACTCAGCAGTATTTCTGCTTACACTTACAAGGCACATATCACTATTCTTCTAATTGTCTTAGATATACTCAAGCTATTTTGCAGTTTATACCCTTAGTTGTAGCCAATCATCGTTGGCGGTTATTGAACCAATTTTACTTATAAGACGTAGAAACTTTTAATATCCGACCATTTTCTTTCCTTCCGGAAACGTCTTATCTTATGTTTAACGTTAATTTAAGATTTATTCTGCGACGGGTTTGTTATGTATTATGAAGACATAAATACCTTTATGTAGATAACAAATATGAGCATAAATAAATGGAAACAAGCAAAGATATTAGGACAGGGCCAGACATTTAATACCCTACACCATTTCGCTTAATATATTTATGCGTATAAATACTTTTCAAAACAAGTAAGAACATTATAGTGGGGCAAGGCCGACCATTAAACACCCTAAACAGGGCGTTATATGAAGAGTGGTCACAAAAGCGGACCGATCCGGAACATTTTCAATACCATTCGTCGTTGGGTCACAACACCTCACTGTAGCAAATATCATCAAAATATTGCAAAAATTGCGATCTGTAGCTTAAACACAAATTTACTTGGACAGGCATCGGACGGACAGACAAGCCTAGATCAATTCAGATTATGGTTTTGAATCGATCGGTATAATAAAAGATGAGTCTATCTTAAGCTCTTCTACGTGTTACATCGGTCCACGCCAACTTAATGTACCTTATAGAATAAGTGGTGCCGGGTATAATAAAGTATTGCATGGGAAGTGGCAGAAAAAGTGATTCGATCCGAACCATTTTCACGTGGTCGAGTTTTTTTGAGGAGGATTGACTTATATTAATAAATAACGAGCAAAAAAACTCTTCCTTTTTGCATTTAAAAACAGATGTGTTCCGAGTGCACATTGCACCGTGGGTGTGGCTGACGATTTCTTCTGTACGTTATAAACGATTTGATAAATTGAATATACCATCATCTTGCGATAGTGGATGTACAAATAAATTAAAAGATAAAATGTAAATAAAAAACTTAAATTCACATAAATATATAGAAAAAAAAAATAGTGAGTAAAACCATTTAAGAGAATCTCCCTCTTAAAATACGCTTGTTTGCAGATGACCTACTAACCGCGCGGCACGGAGTTCCAAGCAAAGATGAATGTTAGTGAAGAATATTTTTTTGGCTTTTTTGGATGGTTTCCGACGGAAGACATCATTCTTAGCCTGCCAGAAAACTACCTTGGGTCTTTATGTCCAAAGATTTTCTGTAGCAGACCTAAGGTGCTTCACTTCATCTTCGAAAGATAAAAAAAGCATACTTTCCCTGACTTTTTTATATCCATCACCAAAGGACCAGATATTCCTTTTCTTCTTTCTTTATTGGGCTGGGGCCGAATTTCGCATACCTACCACCATTCAAATCCTTAGCGCCCCATTCTTTTATTTAGAACAATAAGCAAGAGAATGGCATAAAATTTATCTATTATTTTTTTCTATCCCCTGTCCAATTTGATCCATTTTCACTACCAACCTGGGTGCAGAAACTTTCAATTTTTCTAACAAATTCGAAGTCGATATCTTCATATTTGCGACAAGGAAAGTGTCAACGATACACACCATACAGATGGACAGACATAGCTTAATCGATTCAGAATTTCGCAGTGATCAATAATATATATATATATATATATATATATATATACAATAAATCCTTTTTTCAATATACATATATATATATATATAAACATATATATATATCTACATTGAAAAAAGAACATATATATATATAAAAGAATATATATATATATATATAAAAGAAAAACACACACTTCATCGACAGCTATACTCTTACAGCGTCACAGCGACTCGATCGCCAACTGTAAACTGGCTTCCGATGGTAAGACAACGGATGACCTTTTGCATTCCTTTTATTTTGCGAGCTGGTAAGAAAGAAGCAGAACCTGAGAGAGAGAGAGAACGCAGAAGGAAAATGATCGAAAAATTATGGGTCGCCGCTTCAAGCAAGCAAGGCAAGGGCATTAAAGGAAAACATTGCATAAACGACTGTACAAAAGGGGATGTTTTGACTAACTAGCTGGATCCGAAGTGTAAATGTTTGATGGATTTTCTGCCAGGTATGCTTATGAACTATGCCGCACTAATATATTTTCACTTTCCGCTAGCGAGTACATGACGAAATGTAAGATTATTCAGCATGGGAGGATATCAGCGATGCCTGCATTGAATAAAAGATAATTAAATCCAATTTGTTCTTTCAAAGGTGTGGAAACACTTGTTAGCACATATTCGGCATATAGACTAAGCTTTGATGTTGTTCCCCTTGTTCTCCTTGTCTATTAAAGTTTCACTTTTGAGTCTTTTAAATTTTAAATCCTTTGAGCAAATTTTTATAATTGCTTGCGGTTAACACATAATACACATAAAATAACATGCGGCTTAATGATGATGATGATGACGACGATAACGACGATTTTGTAGTTTCGTTTTCCTTCTCTTTTCCGACTTGTTTGTGTGTATGCGATAACTTAAATTAAATGCATTGGATTTGAAAATGCGATGAAAGGAAACGGATGTGTTTACTGTTGTGTTGTTCTTTTTAAGGCGTAAACCACAAAAGAAACAAAATCGTTTCTGCCCATGAAAATGTGTGCACACACTGCGTTATATATATATATATGTGTATGTATTCAAACTAGTTTTTTTTCATTTTTTAAGGCTATGACGGCCAAAATATAGTCTTCAACCCCAAACATATCCTTAGATATGCGATTTAAGCTAAAAGAAATTAAATAAGAAATTTTTTTTACGCTTCAGAAGGAATTTCGTATGGTATGTAAGTCTACTAATCAGACATGTAGTACTTTCTTGTCTCTTGTTACTATTTGTATGAAATGCTGATTTTTACTGTCTTCTGTCTAAAAAAGAATTTTTAAATTTTTAAGCTTTTTGCTTCTTCAGCTCATTATGGGAGTATTTGCAAGTGAATCACGCCCCTTTTTCGTTTTCGCGCTATTAAAATTCATTACGAATATTCAAGACAATTTTCACATTTCGGTTTCATCGCCTGAGAAATTTAATAGTTTTATTATTCACCGGATGGATAGACGGACAAAACCAACCCGCCCTTTTACGTCGTTCGTGAGATTCTAACAAATATTTCTGGAAGTTATACAAATCACGTGCTGCGATTAGTATATCCTTAAGGCTAAAAACATCAACATACACGGCACATAAAACAACAAAAGATAACAATAAATGAATGGAGGAACCGTTAAGGATGAGCTTTTTTTCCTTTTGGTATTTTCGCTTTAATAGCACCATAATATTGCCAACAAGACCGGAGGAAACGAAAAACGAATTAAAAGAAAAAACTTTTTTTTCGTTTTTTTTTCGTTTTTTTTCTTAATAAAAAACATAAGAAACGATTTGTGGAAGAAGTGACGGGGGAAAGAGAGAAAAAGGAAAAAAGAGTTAAGAGAGAAAGTTGATAGCGAATTGTTTATGGTTTCTAACTGAATGCAGGTGTTCGCTAACTGCTTTCCTAATTTTCGATTACAAATTCATTCCCATTCCCGTCAGATTGACAAAGCATATGCAGGATCTCGCAGGATTTGCTTTAAGCTGGTTGGCCATAACATTTTCCAAAGAAAAACTTTGTAAAACATAATCTTAGTATTTGCATTTGTTGCAAAAGCATTATTTTTTTTTTCTTGCAATTTATCCAAGAGACACTGTGAAGACTTTAATAGGGATGGTTGTGAAAGCCTATACAGAATTAGATGAAAATGTTTGCATTACTGGGAATATTCGAAATACTTAGATGAACGTGATGAAAACGTTAATACAACTTTGGTTATAAAAAGAAAGTCTCTAGCAAGTCGTTTTATATAATAAATGTTCTTTTTTTATGCCGCAATAAAAGGTTAGTGTTACTGAAGTTTTCCATGTCGAGCATTGAAGGATAAGAGTCAGTTAGATATTTGCTTCTGTCTGTAACAAACAGAAATATGCGTCAGTAGTTCTATAATGTGTGTGTATATTCTTTACACGCATAAGAAGTTAAGCCAATTTCCATAGGGTTTTTCTTCCGTCCGTCCGTCCGTCCGTCGTGCGTCTTTCTTTCTGCTACTTATCATTCATTTCTTTCTGGAACGCACAATTTGAGACCGAACACTAAAAGCTGATAGTCGGTTGAGGTAATCAAGTTTGAAAATAGTTTTAGTTGGTCTCCAGTCATCCAACCTTGCTTTTTGCTGCCGAAAGCTGAGTATTTGAATTTATACTTTTAGCAAAATGTCCACGCCCTACAACTAAGAACAAAATTTGCAAGCAAACTGAAAATTATAATGCCAAGCAATTGCTAATCTAAGGTTTAGAATAATTGTCTAACGAGATACATTTACTACATGGTTGTAATCTGATCATGAGCAATCCCCCAATGGTCAGAAAGCTTTAATTTGTAATCCTTAATAAATATTATTATTTTATATAAATATATCCTATGAGTCTTTAAGGAGTCAACAAAAAACCTGACAATCGCATATATTCACACTGTATAATTTCTAATTATTTACAGGAGCGAGATAGGGGATATCAAGGTTTCGGCTTAAGACAAATACAAGTTTTGTTTTTTTTTGCTTTTTTCGATTACACATTATCGTTCTCTTTGGTACTATTACAGTAACTAGTAGCTTAGAGCTGTCTGTCATGGTAATCCCTTTCCAAATTTTCACTTTATGCTAATTATCTAAAACAAATGAAGTGGAATTCTCCGGTATATTAAGCTTGCAATTTCCTCTTTCTACGGATGGATGAAGAGATGAAAGAACGAGTGAAGAACTATTGTCGCTTTGGAGCACATTGTTGAATAATTATTAGTTAAGTTTGAAATTTAAATATTTAACCGATTTGGGTTTTTTTTTGGTTTTTGTTGGTGCGGATAATTTATGAGCCACAAGTGGTGAGTTTGAAATTTACATTGATATCTTCTATAGATTGTATATTGAATTGTCCGTGGACTGACAATTATTTTTTTTTTGCCGTTGATATGCTTCAGTATTCCGTTTGTTTCTTGGACCTTTTGCTTGCAAAAAAAGACGATGCAAAGTAAATCGTCTCAGAATCTTAGGAGCTTATGGTGAGAAAACAAGCTTCCCCTGATGTAGTAAAGGAGTGATTTCTGCTTTTAGAATATGATATTAAGTAGTAAACGTAGGATATAGACAGCACTAGTGGAGCGTTGAAAAAATAAAATCAAGAAGTACTCGGTCTACCAAGAGAGTATTTCTTGAAGAACATAATGATGTTTGCCGTTCCTTGAAACAGGTTTCGATGGCCTGAAGCACTAACTGCTACCCTCAATACCCGATTCCCCATATCTAAGCACTAATGAGCTTTCTGTTACGTAAGCTAACTAAGAGATAATGTGTGTAAGTTTTTTTTTCGAAAAAGACACATTCTGTATGCTTTTTGATGTTCATTACACGCTGTACTTGGAGTTTTTATACCTTACATCAATTGTGATAAAAGGGTATACAAAATTGGGGAAGACTTGAGATAGATCCACCTTTTATTATGAATCGACTTAATCTTATCTGTCCGTCTGTCCCTCGTCTGTTTTTGTGTTTAATTCACAATGCTTTTACTTTACCGGCTGATCATTTCCTGAATCGATATAAAATTGTCTATCTGTTTGTCTGTCTGTCCATCTGTTTATGTATTCGTATGCGCAATTTACAAGCCACAGTTTTTGAGTCCTTTCATTTTACTTACTGATCATTTTCTGAATCGATCTAAACTTGTCTGTCTGTCTATCTGTCCATCTGTCCATCTGTTCACGTATTCGTGTGTGCAATTTACAGATCACAATTTTTGAGTTCTTTTATTTTACCGATTGATCACTTTTCGAACCGATCTTGGCTGTCTGTCAGTCCATCTGTCCATGTATTCGTGTGTAGAATTATTGAGATATTGTAATGAAATTGGCTGCATCGCCGTGGCTTCGCCTAACGCTATGCAGAATTATTCAGACCGAACCACTTTGTTTTGTACAATCGCTCTGGGAATAACTCTGTTAAGCAAATTCGTGTAGAGCCCTCGTCCACTATAATGTTTTCACTTGTGAATAATATGATTAAAATGAATTGATTTGAAAACTACGATGGCACTCAACGTTTTGAAGAAACATAGAAATTTGTTAGCAAATGATTTGGATTTTTCAATCCGTAAATTTTCTTATGCCATTGTTAGGTAAAAATAGGTTGACGCAAGAAAAGCATTTGGAGCTTGATTAAGGAAAGCGCGACATAAATTGTGACATATATGAAAAACTCAACAAACTTTTGCGATTCTTCAATTTAAGCATCCTTCCCATTGTATTCCCAGATGAAGAAAGTTTGCCAGAACGAAAAACTTTTGACCTTGATTAAGAAAGCAAAAATTGGAGCATATTTGAAAAACTTAACAAGTATAGCAGAGTTGTTAGGCTAAGCGTTTTTTTTTTCATTTTTTAGACAAGAGCTCCCACAAGGAAAGGCCTGGCACAAAGCCTTTTTGTAATAATTTTCAAAAAGCTTGGCATATATTTTATGAAAGATTACCAGATTTTAGAAAGATGTTGGAATAAGAGTGGCACAGGAAATGCTGTTTGCATAATCACGACACAAAAACGTAAAGAGAATGTTTAATACAAGAACAAAAAAAAAAAACAAATCAGTATTTTGGCATATTTCCTTTTATAGCATTTAATCCGCCAGTGGATTACCTATTTATGTAAATTGTTTGCAACGTTCTCGGGAAACAGCTTCTTTTTGGTTTTCCACAACTGTGTGACAAAAATTTAAAAATTATTCAAATTCCAAAAAATGTTCAGGCTACACAATGGTTGTTAATACACTTTCCAACATACAATGAATTTTTACAATAGACCGAGAGAATGAATGAAACGATGTTGACGACAGTTGGTTTCTGCCGCTGTTGCTGCTGCTGCTGCTGCTGCCAACTAATGTTAACAATCTCTAACTTTTACGAGTGCCTGACAAATAAACTATGCATTCACGCTATTCATGCTATTTGTTTTCGTTCTATAGAAATGTGTTTGCTTCTATGTATCTTTTGTAATGGTAGTGGTAGTAGTAGTAGTAGTATTAGTAGTGGTGGTAAAGAAAGAGTTATTGTCTCTTAATGTCAAGTAGAGTTTTTACAAAAATTTCACTTATTATATGCTTAGATAAGTTGTTATTATTCTTTTTAAACGCATACACATGAACATGAAGAAGAAGAAACATTTAAATAAAAATTTATTAAGCTATTTATAGCTTAATATAACATATGTATGTATGTATGTATATGTATTTGTTTTGTATGCATTCATAATACATGGACGTGTACTAGCTACTCAACAGGAGGTTAAGTGTTTGTAAATCATTAGAAACAAAATGATGTCAACGTTAGGTTAACTTAAGCAGCAAGAGAGGATATGCTCGCTAAGAGCATGGGAGTGAGAGAGAGAGGGAGAGAGAGAGAGGAGGAGTAGACGACACGGAAATCCAAGAAATGTGTAATTTTCATATGAAAACGGAAGAAGAGGGATAGAAGAATTCGTTGTCGTCGTTCGCACGACAAACAATTTTCTTTCCTTTCCTTTCTTTCCTTTTCTTTCCCTCATTTATTCATTCATTCATTCCCCTTGATAATAGAATTATCCTGCAAGTGACATAATTTTCTTATATACTTTTATATAATTTAAATTATTTACCGCTATTTTGCACATTTCCTGCACATAATCAAATCAACGACGCATTTATGCTGAAATTTATGCAGTTACACGTAAGGGAACATTGCGGTAAGCATGTGTGTGGGCTTACGAGTGTGGCTGACATCATAGGTTTTATTTATTTATATATTTTTTTGCTAAAACGTTGAAAGTTTCTTTTATCCATGAAAGAAAAAAAAACCGCATTCTATTACTGAGTTGCAAACAACACATAAAGAGAGAGGAATAGACACACACACACACATCCTCACAGTGGTTTATATTTCAATTTAAATCTGAAATATATCACTGCTTATATACGACTTGCGTTTGTTTTCATCTTCTTAGTGCACATGTCAGTGTGTGTTGGATACAAAAATTTTTCTTTTTTTTTCCTTTTTTTTCTTTTTTTTTTTTTTTATATGTCATACAAGTCTTGGCTGCAGCCAAACAATCTATAGAAAAACAAAAATATATAGAAAAGTTCTTGCTTGTCCTACGTGACCTTGCACATGTTTCAATGCCTTTAATGATGATTCGATGGGACATAGGGAGAGAAAAAGAGACAGAGAGAGTGAGAGAGAGAGACATTGTGATGGATAGAAAAAGTGTTGCTATGTAAGAAAATGAGTAAATAAGCGTTTTTTTGCTTTTCTCACTTTTTTTTGTTTTATTTTTTAATAATTTCCTTTTTTATTTACACGAAATATGATCCTTCTCTTCTTCTTCTGCTTTTTCATCTTCTTCTGTTTGTTTGTCTATCCATGGCCGAAGGACAAGGGTATATTCATTTCCTTAAAACGTTTGCAACGCCCAGGAGGAAGCTTCAAAAATTTCACAAAATATATATATTCTTGATCAGCATCAAATTCTAAATCAAATTTAAGCATTTCCGTCTGTCCACTTGTTTGTTGGTCCGCTTGTGTGTCTGTCCGTCTGTATAATGTTTGTCGTAAACAATCTTGTGACCGCAAAAATCAAGCTCTTTCGCGCACGTTGATATTGAAAATGGGTCAAAACGGTCGAAGGACACGCCCACAGCATCACGTAAATTGAGAATACTTCTGTTTATCAAATGGAAAAAGAAATTGGTTTTTTGCTCATTACTCATAAACTATAGCAGATAAATGTACAAAAATTAGAGCGGATATTCCATGAACGATGCTGCAGTACCTGTACGAAAATGCAAAAAGTTGACCACGCCTATCCTATATTATAATGCATGAAAATTTAATTTTTCTTTCAACATCTTCATAAGCCACAGAAACAAGCTTGAACAACTCCACAAATTATATAAATTTGTCGGTCAATTTAAAATTTGGAATACAGCTAAACATGTCCATCTGTCCATCTACCCACCAGTGCAGTATATGTGGTAAGCATTCTCCCATTAGGGAAAATGAAGATATCGCCTACAAATATTCAAAAGGTCTGAGACCTATACTTTTCAAAAGACACGCCTACAACGCCAAAAAGCCTATATAACAGAAACTGAGAACAACTTAGCTTTCCCCGTCTCTTGGTAGTTGCTCATAAAATACAACAGATAAACGATTTCCGTAAATTCCGCAAAATAGGATAACAGTGATGGGTATAAAAGATTGGATCGCAATCGAATACGATTTTCGTACTTGTTTTTCTTGATGTTTACACAACGACACAATGTCGTTGCGTGAGTAAGTGCACTGATATTCGTTCGTTGTGCTTTTATTTATCTACCTCATCGATATCGATTTGAATTTTTAAAATTATAATAATTTTTTTATTTTGTTTTACACTTAGTGCTAGTTGTTTGTGAGTCTAAAACTTGACCTTGACTGAAATTGCCATAATTTTCACGCTGTCTCCCTTATTAACCTTGAATTGATTGTAAGATGCATTGAATTTTAAATGAGATGAACGCTCTCAGTTGAAAAGTAATTAGAGATAAAAAGTGCTTCAAAGGAAAATTGTCTAACATTTTGAATTTATTGCGGTTGTCTTTGAAAAATTAAAAAACAAAAAAAAAAGAAAAGATTTTTGTACAAAAAACTATTGAGAAATGCTCTTAATATCATCATTTCTATCTCACAGGACAAAAGATTAATTAAGACACAAATTTCTTTCTTTATCACTTAAAGGCAGTGATAAGTAATTAGTGTAACGAAATAAAATGAGTTCAGCAGGGAATCGAACACACACACACACACTCGGAAAAGACACACACATCAATTTCTTGTAGATTTGCAGGCACAAAAACAAGCCTGGCAAGAGCAAGCCTGTAAATCTTCATAAAATTGACTAACTGTTGCTTCTGTTGTTAACTCCAACTCGTTTAGTGAAGTGAACGCGGTAAAGACTGCGATGAATTCAATACAAAACGGAATGACGGATGGACGGACAGGCATGCTTAAATCATTTAATCAAATGATTCTCAATCGATTGAGTAAAGGATGAGTCTATGTTAAATACTTCTGCATACATTCGCACAAACTTAAGGGATCCTGACCACGAATAGTCGAGCTTTTGCAATTCTTAAAAATATAGCTATGGGAAATGAAAATCAATACGCATTACGTATACGACATGTAGATTAACGAAATATAGACAAGGTATAAATGGCTGGAAAGGAAGCCAGTTAAGAAGACAAATACTAGTGACCTTTAACCTTCTGCTTCAAAAAACTCTATTAAATTGAAGGGAGAAATATCGACGAAGAGATACGTAAGCCGAAATCCGTTAATTATCAGCAGAATGAAACGTAAATCACTTTTTCACAGAAACCAGTGATTTTTTATAGTCGAAGAAGTTTTTATAGTCGAAGCTTTCATGTAGCGGTATATGCTTTAAAAGCTTTGCAAATTGTCCAATATTCACCTTCAACCACAACAACATTATGCGAGTTACGTGTTTTTATTAATTGGTTCCAAAAAATAAAACAAAACAATTCTTTACATTTTACTTTGTTCAACAGTGATCTAACAATTCACTATTCTTCCTTTTCTCAGTTCATACGTCGTCCTTCCCATTCTTATTTCTTTTGGATAGCGATAGATCGACAAAATTGATCCAAGCGCCGTCGCTTTCTTGTCGTTCAGCACTTGCCATGATCGAGTTCTAATACAAGTATTTTTTTATGGTTATGCTGACAACGATGACGGCATGCGTACTAAAATGGTTGATTCCGATTAGGGTAACTCGTCCAGAGGATCGTTATCGTTTGAGTGAAGAAACAGCTGAACGTTTTCAGATTGTCGGATATGCGTTCTTAACTCTCTCTCTCCGTCTCTCTCTGTCTCTCTCTGTCTCTCTCTCTCTCTCTCTCTCTATTTCTATGAGCAATACTAAAATGAAGCAATGAAAACATTAAAACTCGGAAAAGCCGGTCGCTAAGTCACCTGCAGCCGTACTTCGCTTAATCTAATATTTTCCCTTTTTTCGTCGTAAAATACCGAAAACGTTTATATCTATTTATGAGGTAAATGGAAGCCCAAAGCCGGCTAAAATTCAGAAACGACGTGACACAAATTTGAGAAAGTTCACTCCTTTGTCAAGCACGTACTAGTGTTCACCTACTTTCTTCATAAAATAACAAAATTTAGTCTTACTTTAGCAATGCTCTCATATAGGTCTTGAATAATGGGCTTATGTGATCCAAAAACCACACAGAAGATTAAGATGGACAAACTTCTATGATTAAATTCCAAAACTTCGACCATGTCGTCGCGTAAAAGCTTATTTTTTAAAAGAACATTTATATAGGAGGCAGTTGAAAAGATTGT